>JABSTQ010002108.1:0-129261 GCA_013358835.2 Ixodes persulcatus | reverse complement strand
GGAGAGCCAACTATAATGCATTGTGATTTGCGTCACATGGCGATACGTGCTATGTTCTGCCGTACGCATGACCGATATCGCAGCGCGTTCACTGTCGAAACGTGACGAGTTGACAACTATTTCCAAACATTAGTTTTCCTTCTGTTCTGAGGAAATCGATTCGCGTGCTGCTGTGTTCTTTTTTTATTAACAACCTGTTGATGCGCACAATAGTTTATAGTCCGTCACAGTCGTTATTTTATCACTTTGGTAGCATAAATATAGTTCAATCGTCCATCGTAAGCTATAAAAAATATTTCTATACATTACTAATGCCACGGAGTTATACCCGTGACTGGTCCGAGAATGTCAGAGCACTCTGATGTCTGAGCCCAACAGTTGTGATCGGTAGAAAAGGATCTCGAGTAGCTCTGGCGGCGAGGGTGGGGCGCTCTGTTGATTCAAGGTAATAGGAGAGAGGCGACCACCCGAACTCACTATGAGACAGACACGGCACTGAAAAATCTAGTCACCTTCTTGAAGATAACACAGCTCCTGGAAACCATCTAGGAGCCCTCCCGCCCGTCAATGCGTCATAACAGGGTGCGACCAGCAAGATAACGGCAAAGACGTAATCTTGATGACTTGACAATTGCTACGGTCACAAGTCACTACAATGGAAATCGCAGGGAAGCTAAGTACCGAATCTACAGATGACAACTGAGACATCCCTCCCTTTTTTTTTTGCTTTTCTCTCTCTCTCTCTTCATCTTTCTTTCCCTCCTTTTTTCCTACTTATTTCATGTTTGTCTCCCCACCCTTTCCCCTACACCCTTCCCTATCGACAGTGACGTGTATGTACTGTGCGTCACAAACAACGTCAAACGTTCAAGAAAAAAATAATCATCGCTTGAATATATTCAATAGACTAGTTCCATAAATCCCTGCCTGCAACACTGCCCGAAAGATATCGTGCATTCGCAATTGTTCTTTGAACTTTTTTATTTAATTAGGTGCACCTTCTCCAAGTTTGTTATTGTAGTTGTACTCCAGTGTAAGGAATAGTAATTTAAATGAGAATAAAATAACGATTTATTTAAAGGGCAACTCCGGCCAAAACTCAAAATGAAATAAATTACTGGCATCGCTGTAGTGACACAAAATACAACCTAAGCCAAAATATTACGTATGGGGGACGCCGCATTTTCAACTAATGCCGATAATAAAAATGTGACCCGCCGCGAGCCGCTGCTCGTTAGCGGGCGGCCAGCGGGTTGCCGATCGCTAAAGCAACATTGGGTCGCGACGTCAGTATCGTTCTCTTTTTTTCCTCCGGTCCGGGCGTTGCACGGAGTGCGCTACTTTGAGCCGCTACCACCGCTACTTCGGCTTGTGATTGGCGTGTTTAGCCGTTGCTTTTATATGTAGCCCGTGTAGCTTCGGTATAGCCTTTTGTCTATTTGCTTGCGAGGACTCCAAGACTCGTTTTAGCGAGCAACTCGGTGCGCCCAAGACTGCCCAGCTGTTTCTTGAAAGATGCCGAGTACAACTTGTGGCGCTGTGGGCTGCTCAAAGAACCCGCTGCGCAACCCGGAGGTGCTTTTTTACAAGTTTCCAACGGACCGGAAATTGGAGAAGGTGTGGGTGAACGCTGTTCGACGAGTGGACCTTGGACTTCTGCTTTTACGCGCCCGAGGAAAAAAGAACGAAAAAACAGACGTGTCCAGCCCAGCACACGTGTGTTCGGGCGCCGCGGCCCGCGCCTAGCGACGAGTACGGAAGACCGCACGCACGGCCACAGCCGCCGAGTACGGCACCGAACGAGTTCACCGGTTTTCCAGTCGCTAGCTTTTGGGTATATGCACTAACTCTTGCTACATATGCTGGGTAACTACCACGTATACATAATTAAAACAATATCAGATTCTTTAGACGGCTAGCGCAACAGAGGTAGGTGCCGGTCGGCCTGGGTACTCGTTGAACGAGAACGATCCTGACGTCACGTTCACATAGCGGCTGATTTCCAGTGTTGCCGGGGCATCGAGCGGATAGTTTCCGTTTTGTTGGCCGCGCCCCAAACAAAACTTTGAGGCGTCGATATATTTAAAACTACGCACAATAACGAAAAAAAAAATTGCACCTTGCAATTCAGGGACGCTGACGGCACTAAAAGAAGTCATAATCCCAAAATCGAAAGTATGGACAGGAGTTGCCCTTTAACGAGAGTTTAATTGATGTTGGACGTATATACCGGTGCTGGCATATTAGCCCTACAAGCTCAGATAGCTTTGTATTAAGTATGCAATATGAATGTTCAAGGTCATATTATGAGATAACACAACACCAAGCGTTTAAAAATTATCCCCCAATTCGATGTCAACTGAGTTTAAGGTAATCTTGTATATTCATGAATGAGCTTTATGCTTTGACCCAAATATTAGGCCATGGTATTGTTAGTGTTTATTTTTAAAGCTGCGATGTCGGTCCATTTTGATATTTTATCTAATACTAAATTAATTTCTGACACAAGCTCTTCCGCATTATCAGCAGCGTAGAGAAGTGTTATATCATCTGCACGGAATATAAATTCAATAAATTGGTCAATATTCACTACATCATTTGCATATAGGTTAAAAAATGGGCCTAAAGTACTTCCTTGTGGTACATCCTGAAAAAAGTGGTTTTATATTAGAGTGAAAGTTACAACACACATATTGTTTCCGATTTTCCAGATAGGACCGGCGTGGATGCAAGGCTTGTCCGCGAACACCATAAAATTCGAATTTTTGTAAGAATAATTCGTACTTTAAATAATCTAAAGCTTTAGTAAAATCAATATAAACTCTCAAAACACGTTTCTTATCTTCTAAATCGCGTAAGATAAATTCGTTTTCTTCGAGTAAAGCACGTTCAGTAGAACAATGTTTTTAAAATCCAAAGTGCGATCTTGTCTGCTTTTTGTCAAATTGTCAAATTGTTTCGACAAGTTGATACTTGGTGAATCAATTTGACAATCATATATGAATACTAAAGTGTTTCATACCATTTAGAAAAAACAAGAACTATTAAAATTGGTTTATATTTGTTAATGTCATTCTTATAACCTTTCTTATACAATGCAGAAACTTTTTCAATATGCATGCGTTTTGTAAATATACCCGCAGATAAACACAAGTTAAATATCACCCACATCTCTACTGAATATATTACTTAAGTTCACAAGTACATTAAATACCTTATAATTGTTAAAAGGATCCAGTAATATTGAACTTAAATTTCTTTATTTAATATGCCCACAAGCCTCATCATTGTAAGCCCGAGAAACCAGATTTACAAACCAACGTTTCAATACATTAGCTAAAGCAGCATCTTTAGCTTAGGCATAGTTATTCAAGCATTGTTCTGACTTTTGTGTCTAATTGCATTACCTTTCTTCCGAATAACATCAATGCGTCGTAAATGAAGATCTTAAACTGTTGCGCTAATACCGTTCCCTAGCAATCCGCAGTTCCACCGTTTACTGGTTGCGATAAGATTTTGTCTTTTCAAATAATCTAGTTTTACTGATTTGTTAAATTTCTGAAATAACTCGAATTTTTTAAATAACATTTGTTAAACGATTTGGGATGTATATTGAGGTTTTTTAAGCTTTCTAAGAATGCATTCTAAACTGCATCAGAGTCTGTTGCGAAAAAAAAAATTACACCGTTCCAGTTGGAAATTTTTCTTTCTTTCTTTAATAACTGATAAAAAAAAAATAAAAAAAATAATATCGTATTGTCACGAATGACAATTGATGAGGCGATGATAACTGAAGAAACTAAACGTTTAATGGGGGGAACTTGTGCCCAAAAATATAGGAACAGAAGAAAACAGCAAAGCGTCACGGGTGTTGATGTCGGCGAAACCGCAGGATCGAGCGCTGCGGCGAGACTGACTGAGGATCGGCATGCGGAGCCCCTTATGTACACGCGTTGGCTTCTTGAACAATCGGCCCAGAAGGTTCGACGACGAGAACATTCGCACCTCGAACATGCAACAGGGTTCTCGAATTTACTAGAACACTACATTGCAAGGATAAACAAAAGACGCGTCGCTCCCAGGAATTAAACCCTGGCACTTCGCGTGGGAGGCGGGCACGATAACCGTTAGACCACGGCCGCGCTGCCTACTTGGCTAGCTGCGCGCGCGGCATTACTCCCTCCTTTAAAAAGTGCATCGCCCCGATGTAGCACAAAAGAAACAAAAAAAGTAAATAAAAATAACAGGAAACTAAAGAGATTTGGAACACATAAGGTCCACAGTCCTATCGAGCGTAGTACGGCTTCAGGCGCTCGACGTGGACGACTTCAGGTCGTGGTGGGCGGCGTGATGATGTGCTTGTTCAGTCGTTCATCACCTCGTAGTTGAGCTCCCCGAGGCGACGAAGTACCTTGTATGGTCCAAAGTGCCGTTTAAGCAATTTCTCACTGAGGCCGCGGCGACGGACGGGCGTCCACACCCACACCCTGTCTCCGGGCTGGAAGTGGACGTCCCTGCGACGAAAGTTGTAGCGGCCCGCGTCGACGCGTTGCTGGTCTTGAATCAGGAGTCGGGCGAGCTGGCCAACTTCTGCGGCCCGTTGAGCAACCACCTGGGCGTCGTCGCTCTCATTCTCAGCTGGCTCATGGGGCAGCATCGCGTCCAGCATGCTCGTTACCTTCCGACCATGTACCAGCTGGAAAGGTGTGAATCCAGTGGTCTCTTGAACCGCCGTATTGTAGGCGAACGTGACGTAGGGCAACACCTCGTCCCACGTCTTGCGCTCTACGTAGACGTGCATAGAGATTAAATCGGCGATTAATTGTCTTGTTTTTCTGTTTCTGCGGCAGGGGTCCCAGTTCCGGGGATTGGCCTCTGGTACGGCGGCTTGCTCGGGCGACGGCGTCTTCTGTGAAGGGTAGCCTTCCGGGGCTGAGCACCAATTGGCCTGGATGTCTTCGGAGGTGTACGCTCAACGGGTATAGAAAGCTATACCCCGCACCTCCACCAAAATGTGACGAATGACAATTGATGAGGCGATGATAACTGAAGAAACTAAACGTTTAATGGGGCGAACTTTTACCCAAAATAAAGAGGGAACAGAAGAAAACAGCAGAGCGTCGCGGGCGTCAATGTCGGCGAAACCGCAGGATCGAGTGCTGGGGCGAGACTGACTGAGGATCGCCATGCGGAGCCCCTTTTGTAGACGCGTTGGCTTCTTGAACAATCAGCCTAGAAGGTTCGGCGACGAGAACATTCGCACCTCGAACATGCAACAGGATTCTCGAATTTACTAGAACACTAAATTGCATGGATAAACAAAAGACCCCAGTAATCGAACCCTGGCACTTCGCGTGAGAGGCGGGCACGATAACTGTTAGACCACGGCCGCGCTGCCTACTTGGCTAGCTGCGCGCGCGAAAGTATATCGAAACCTGTCTAGATTATCTGGGGTGATATTTTGAAAACATCATAATGACTGTATATTCTTTTTTGTGGCAAATACCATATTTTATGCATAGGAATATAGAGAGATGGTCGCTTATATAGGCTGAAAGTATTGCAGCTTTCAGACGTGTCTGTTCAATGTTTGTAATTAAAAGGCCAATAAGAGTTTCTATGTGTGATGTAATTCTTGTTGTTCGAGGTATTATGTTAGCATATCCGTATGTTGGAAGTAATACTTCAAATTCATTTCTAGGGGTATTATCAAGTAGCATATTGATATTAAAATATACTTTAAATAACATTCAAATTATGATCAATTCAACATTCCAAGAGCCCCTCAAAATATACAAGAGCATTGCCAATCCGGTGGGCCGGAAACCACAGAGATTAGCATATTTTCTGCTACCAGAGATAATATTCACAATCCTTTCTCAGAGTATAAAAATTAGTTATTAATTGGGTTTTAATGTTTTCTCCAATCAGCAGACATACATTTACATCACAATTAGAAGTACGATTAGGGAGATCGGTGGTCGAGTGGGCTAGCGCACACCAGCTTGGAGCACGTGGAGCGAACGTTCGCGCTGCAGAACCCAGGGATCCTGGGTTCAATCCCACCTCTGCCCGTTTCGATCTGAAGGAGCATCGTACCGGCGTGCGGTCGTGTATCACTACTGCGTGGTGCACGTTAAAACAAAAACAACAACAACAACAACAAAAAAACCTCCGGGCTAACGGTCGTACCACACTGGCTGAATTGCTCATCGACAGCTGAAAGACAAGTCGCCCGTTGAGACGGACTAAGTTCAGGCTGTATAAGCATACACACACCAATTTACTTGTGTTGAAATACCATTCAAACAGTAGTGCTTGTAAGTTGGCAAACTAAAAACATCTTCCCCAGAATACCATGTCCCGGTAAACATAATTACATATAATGTAATTGAAAACTGGCAGAAAAGGCACTCGTGATCCATTGCTTTATTTTTTGCAGACCTTACATTTAAATGAAAAAACTTTCAGTGAACACTCAAAACTGCTTTCCAGAGACTGTAAAAATCAGCGGGGAATATGTACGGTGAATCCTTCTTTATAAAGAAAAGCATTCAATAGGCCGATATCACCAGTATGTTTGACTGCGCCACCGTTGCTGCAATGCATAGTGGAAACTTTAGAGTTATGCACTTGCGAAAACCTCCCTGGACCTCGGCGCGTGCAGAGCTTGAGGCGTCTCGGGCACTTTCGCCTGTCTCCCAAGAACTAACGTTATGACGCCTTCGTGCCTCCGCGTAAGGCTTGGTGGGATGGGTGTATAGTTTTGGCATCCCTTTCATGGCGCCTATTTTTATTTGGATCGCGCCAGCTATGTATACCGACGCACAGTGGAACACGCGCAAAAGCAGCTGTGCATAGCGCTGCCTCGCGCTATGTTCAGACATCTCTGTCTCCCTCACTGCGGCCATCCAGGCGTCTGACATCCCAACATCTGGCCAAATACCATTGACTACCAATACTGGAAACTGGAGCCAAAATAAATGGGGTTGTCGGGAGACACAGAAGTTCTGTCATCTCTCGGTGTGGGATGGTAAAGTATGAGCTCGAAATTAAAAGGGCAACAGTCATTCACTACACTATTTTTTCTCTTCTCACTATCAGTAATTGTGAATATATGGCAAATCGGTGTGCCGATTTCAATGGAGCAAGAGCTGATACACGGTATTTCTAATAATGAGGTGCGCTTCATATTAGCAGTAAGTATTTAGATTATATGGACCTATGTATTACACCTGGTACAAATGACCTACTGGCAATTAGTCACTTTCTAGTAAGTTGACTGTTTATGGACCACTCTAAAGGCAATGGCTGTTACTAGCTGTAGTGACTGGCTCTTTGCAGTTAGAAATAAAGCACAGCAATTCAAATATGTGATTGCTCCATGGGTCATTAATTTAAACTATATGAGATTCACTTCCAATGAGGCTGGAAATGCTATACGACGTAGTAATTACAGCCAGTAAATGCTACACTGGCTGTTTAACGAAGAGCCAGTATTTATAAGGAAGTAGAAATAGTGTCCAGTTCAGTATTACCTGTCGTTTTGGGGGCCTGGTTAGCCTCTAATGACTGCAATGGCTATTGGATTGTACTTCTCAGTTATTTAACCGAGTATAAACTAGATTGCCTTCCAAGGGCTATTAATGGCTCTGGGCCAATGTCCTAAGCTATTTCCCAAGCAGCTGCTTATTAGGTAGTTTCACTCGTGATAGACTTTAATGACCAATAGTGATCATTTCGTGATATTTGTGAGGTTACGTCTCAGATTGGATTTCAATGACTATTATTTGCTATTTGATTTTATACCCTAATTATATGGCGGATTTCGGTTCCAAATGACTTTTAACGACTATCAATGACTCTTTGTAACTATTTTGAGTTATTTGATTGCGCGTGGACTGAGTTAGCTTTCAATGGCTAATTTGGGCTTTTTGATCAAAATTTTACATGGCAGATTTGTAGTTCAACTTACTTCTAGTTACTTATAATGACTATTTGTCAATATTTTGGGTTATTTGATGGTGTGAAGACTAAGGTGGCTTCCAATGACTAATATTGGCTATTTGATATTTCTGATTTATATGGCAGGGTTGGGGTCCAAATAACTTCTAGTGACTGTGCATGACTTTTAGTTACTATTTCGAGCTATTTGATTGTGTGGGGACTGAGTTGGCTTCCAATGGCTATACAGTCATATCTATTAATTATATGGCAGATTCAGGCTTGAAATGTCGTCTAGTGATGATCAATGACTATTTAGTCAGTATTTCACATTATTTTATTATGTGTGGACTAGTTGGCTTCTAACGGCTATTATTGGCTGTATGATAATATTTTTTGATTATATGGTATGTTTGGGGTCAAATGACTTCTTGTGACTATTCATGACAATTAGTCATTTTAGAGTGTGTGGACTGAGTTGGCTTCCAATGGCTACTATTGGCTATACATTCATATTTATAATTATATGGCAGATTCGGGGTCCAAATGACTTTAGTTGCTGTTTATGATATTCAGTCCCTATTTCGAGTTATTTGATTGTGTGAAGACTGAGTTGGCTTCAATGGCTATTATTGGCTATATGATCATATTTATAAATTATATGGCAGATTCGGAGTTCAAATGACTTCCACTGACTATTAATGACTATTGGTCACAATTTTCAGTTATTTGATTGTGTTCGGGCTGAGTTGGCTTCCATGGCTACTATTGGCTATACAATCGTATTTTTATTTATATGGCAGATTCGGGGTTCAAATGACTTCTAGTGACTATCAATGGCTATTAGTCACTATTTCGACTTACCTGATTGTGTGCAGACTGAGTTGGCTTCATATGGCTATTATTGACTATGTGATCATGTTTATAAATTATATGGCAGATTTGGGGTCCAAATGACTTCCATGACTATCAATCGCTATCAGTCACTATTTCGACTTATTTGTTGTGTGTAGACTGAGTTGGCTTCCAATGGCTACTATTGGCTATACATTCATATTTATAATTATATGGCAGATTCGGGGTCCATATGACTTCTAGTGACTATCCATGATATTCAGTCCCCATTTCGAGTTATTTGATTGTGTGAAGACTGAGTTGGCTTCATATGGCTATTATTGGCTATATGATCATATTTATAAATTATATGGCAGATTCGGAGTTCAAATGACTTATACTGACTATTAATGACCATTGGTCACAATTTTGAGTTATTTGATTGTGTGTGGGCTGAGTTGGCTTCCAATGGATACTATTGGCTCCACAATCATATATTTTTTATTTATATGGCAGATTCGTGGTTTAAATGACTTCTAGTGACTATCAATGGATATTAGTCACTATTTCGACTTACCTGATTGTGTGCAGACTGAGTTGGCCTAATATGGCTATTATTGGCTATGTGATTATGTTTATAAATTATATGGCGGATTTGGGGTCCAAATGACTTCTAGTGACTATCAATCACTTTTAGTCACTAATTCGACTTATTTGATTTTAAGAGGCTGAGTTGGCTTCGAATGGCTAATATTGGCTATACAATAATATTTATAATTATATGGCAGATTTGGAATCCAAATGACTTCTAGTGACTGTCAATGACTATCAGTCCTTATTTCGAGTTATTTGATTGTGTGAAGACTGAGTTGGCTTCATGTGGCTATTATTCGCTATATGCTCATGTTCATAAATTATATGGCAGACCCGGAGTTCAAATGACTTCTACAGACTATTAATGACTATTGGTCACAATTCTGAGTTATTTGATTGTGTGCGGGCTTAGTTAGCTTCCAATGGCTACTATTGGCTATACAATCATGTTTTTTTATTTATATGGCAGATTTGGGGTCCAAATGACTTCTAGTGACTTCAATGGCTATTAGTCACTATTTCGACTCACCTGACTGTGCAGACTGATTTGGCTTCATATGGCTAATATGGGCTATATTATCATGTTTATAAATTATATGGCAGATTTGGGGTCCAAATGACTTCTAGTGACTATCAATGACGATCAGTCACTATTTCCACTTTGTTGATTTTATGCAGGCTGAGTTGGCTTCCAATGGCTATTATTGGCTATAGGCATCTGTTGTTTCCTGGTTGGCTCCAATTGCCGAAAAATGGCTATTAGTGCTTATTCGTCGCAATATTCTGCTATTCTATAGTTATGAATGAAAATGGCTTCAAGTGGCTATTGTTGGCAATATCATATCATCTTAACAAGATCACCTTAAACCGCTTGAGAATGAACATTAGTGAAAACTAGTGACAAAGTATCATGATGTCTTGAATATGAATGAATTCAAGTGTCTACTATTATTGGCTATGGGTAGTTCTTGGCCAAATCAGCTTGAAATGGCTATACATGTCTATCAGCAACTATTATTGGCAATTTATGCAATTGGAGTGTGTATAGATTTGAATGACTTCAACTGAATATTATTGGCTATAGGCATCTATTCTTGACTTGGTTGGCTTGGATTGGCTATTATTGGCTATAATCATCTGTTCCCGACTTGGGTGGCTTGAATTGGCTACAAATGGCTTAAAGTTACTAGTATTTATAATTAGCAGCTATTTCTTTTGTCTACAAACTGAAAGGGTTTCATGTAGCTAGTTTTGGCTATTACCATCTATTTTTTACCAGACTGGCTTCAAATGGCTATGAATGGCTATTCGTGAATATAGTTGACAATTCTATGCTAATTTGGTGATTTTGGTTGAAAATGACTTCAAATGGCTATCATTGGCCATTAGTATATATTTTCATTAGATTGGCTTGAAATGGCTATACATGGCTATCAGCTACTATTATTTACAATTTATGCAATTGGAGTGTGTAGAGATTTGAATGACTTCGACTGGATATTATTGGCTATAGGCATCTATTCTTGACTTGGTTGGCTTCGATTGGCTATTATTGGCTATAAGCATTTGGTCCTGTTCTGGTTGGCTTGAATTGGCTACAAATGGCTATAGTGACTAGTATTTATAATTAGCAGTCATTTCTTTATTTACAAACTGGAATGGCTTCAAAGTGGCTATGTTTGGTAATTATCATCTATTTTTTACCAGATTGGCTTCGAATTACTATGAGTGGCTATACGTGAATATCCATTGAATCGCTATGAATGGCTATTCATGAATATCCACAATTATACTTGCTATAGCCATTGCTAGCCCATTGAAGCCAATCTGGTCAAAAATGAATGATAATAGCAAACAACAGCTACTAAAAGCCAGTCCGGTTAGTAAACACTAAAATTGCTCATAAATATCAAGACTAGCCACTAATAGCCATTCGTAGCTATTTCAAGCCAATTTAATAAAGAATAAATGCTTATAGCCAGTAATAGCCACTTGTAGCCAGTTTCATCCAAAAACACTGAAATAGCACAGAATTGTCAATTATACTCGCTAATAGCTATTGCAAGCCATATGAGGCGAACCTGGCCAGAAATAGATGCCAATAGCCAACAATAGCCACTAAAAGTCATTCCAGGTAGTAAACATAAAACCTGCTTATAAATATCAACACTAGTCACTACTAGCCATTTGTAGCAATTTTAAGCCAATCTAAATGCATATAGCCAGTAATAGCCAGTTGTGGCCATTTTCATCCATAAACATTGAAATAGCACATAATTGTCAATTATACTCACTAATAGCCATTGCTAGCCATTTGAAGCCAATATGGTCATAAATAGATGATAATAGCCAACAATAGCCACTTAAAGCCATTCCAGTTGGTGAACACAAAAATAGCTCATAACTATCAACACTAGTCACTAATAGCCATTTGTAGCCAAATCAAGCCATTGCAATAAAAATAAATGCTTATAGCCAGTAATAGCCACTTGTGGCCATTTTCATCCATAAACACTGAAATAGCACATAATTGTCAATTATACTCACTAATAGCCATTGCTAGCCATTTGAAGCCAATATGGTCATAAATAGATGATAATAGCCAACAATAGCCACTTAAAGCCATTCCAGTTGGTAAACACAAAAAATCTCTCATAACTATCAATACTAGTCACTAATAGCCATTTGTAGCCAAATCAAGCCATTGCATTAAAAATAAATGCTTATAGCCATTTTCATCCATAAACACTGAAATAGCACATAATTGTCAATTATACTCACTAATAGCCATTGCTAGCCATTTGAAGCCAATCTGGTCAGAAATAGATGCTAAGAGCCAACAATAGTCACTTAAAGCCATTCCAGTTAGTAAACACTACAACGCCCATAAATATCAACACTAGTCACTAATAGCCATTTGTAGCCATTTTAATTAAATTTATCTAAAATTTGATGCATAAGCCAATAATAGCCACTTGAAACCATACTCATTTTAAGCACCGAAGTAGCACATAATTGTTTAATGATCTCTTCAATATCCATCAGCAGCCATTTCAATTCAATCTGGTCAAAATAAATACAAATATCGAACATTATCCACTTGAAGCCATTCCATTTCGTAAATATAAAGATAGCTCAAGCAATAGTTATCTACTAATAGCAGTTTGTAGCCATTTGCAATCAATCTATTCGAAAATAGGTGCTTATAGCCAATAATAGTCACTTGAAGCCATTCTCATTCATAAACACTCAGACAGCAGATAACTGCTATTATACTGACTAACAGCCATTAGTAGCCATTGAGTCAATCTGGTCAGAAATATATTCTAATAGCCAACAATAGCCACTTGAAGTCATTCCAGTTTATAAACAGAAATAGCTCAGTTTTCATTGCTCATTATTAATATTCGTAGCCATATCTAGCAAATATATATAAAAGTGGAGGCTGATAGCCAATACTAGCCAGTTGAAGCCATACGCATTCACCAACGCCGAAATCGATAGTTGTCAATTATCTCATCAATAGCCATTGGCAGCCATTTAAGGTCAATCTGGTCAAAAAAGATGATAATAGCCAACAAAAGCTACTTGAGGCCGTTCATAAGTGTAAGCAAACAACAAATCACATAATTATCTATATTAATCACTTTTAGTCACTTAGAGTCATTTCACGTCGACCTCATAAAACATTGATGCCTATTGCCAATTATGGTCACTTGGAGCCAAGGACATTTAATAAGACATGTTTCGGTAGGAATAAAACAAATAAATCAACAAGCTCAGAAAAGGTTAATTACTTAGATTGTACAAAATCGCTATACAAATCCTGACTGGTCTATCAACGCACTGCATTTTGACATCAAAATGCAAAGAGGTCAGATATCACAAGCTTATGCTCCATATGCTCCATCAAAAAAAGGGAATATTTCATAGACTATCAATTTCTCTAGTGAGTCACACCCACTTGATTAATTTCCGGGGAAAGTGGCGAGTTGTCCACTTCATACCGCCAGGATCGCTTTCTACTTCCGTCTCCCGTTTTACACCGGAGTTTCCTGTATTAGTCTCTACGGTATTTGATCTGGCGGTGTTTCTGTGTCTCACGTGGCGTTCCAAGCGGCACACGACGGCAAGTGCAAATCAATCTATTCTTGAAAATGTGTCGGCATCTGTATTTGATCCTAAGGAACTGCAACTTGTCGTAACTGAATGGGGGAAAAAATTGAAGTTTAATACTAAACTTCACGTGTAATCTACCAATCTAAAACTTCTGAAAAATGTAATGTCGAAAGATGATTCATAATTTAATGTCTCGTTATTTTGATTAGTTGACGTTAATCAGCTTTTATAACAAAAAAAAAATACCACCGTTTTTAATTTTTATTTTTTATTTAAAAAAATACATTCTCTGTACAATGAATTGCTTACTATTGTAATTCCAAATATCCTACAGACGGTTCACGCAAGTTATCGCGGTCTTCGGAACGTTCTAACTCCAGAAAACAAAGTTCAATATCTGATACTACGGTCGAATTGAAGCTCAATAACAAACTAACAACGAAGGATCAGCGTGATATCTATTTATTTATTTATTTATCAATACTGCCAGCCCTTTTAGGGCCAAAGCAGGAGTGGATGATACAGAAATATTGGCACATTTGTCTCTGATACAAATTAAAACAACAATACTTGTGTGCACACACTCTTCTTCTAGCGCACACAACCATAACAGTAGCTTAACTTCTAACAAAGCAATATCACTTAATACAAAACATCGCCTCCTTATACAATTCAAAAACACAGCAAGTAGAACATTTTAACACTCAAAAACCGCATCTAAGGCATTTGAAAAAATGGAAAAAGAATCAAGATTTACTATTTCACTTGGAAGTTTATTCCATAATTCAATTGTACGCACAAAAAAAAGACTGTTTGAATGCATTTATTCTAGCATTAATAGGTGCTACCATCTTCGAATGGTGTAAGCGCTGAGAGTGAAATGTTCTTGGCTTTAGGTATTTTGAGCCATCTATTTTTAGGAGGTTATTATTAGGTTATTATTATTTTTAGGAGACATCAAAGTATAGATAAATGACGGCTCTTTGTATTGACGTTAAATCTATAACTTGATAAAACATAAAAAGTTATAAACCGTTAAAAACAAAACGGCCTTAGCGAAAGGGTTTTACCTTATATATACCTGTTCGCGGTTCTAGAATAAAGACGGCAATGTTGAGTAGCCTTCTTTAGCGTCGCTATGCACTCTTAGAAAAAAGGGTCAGTACAGTCCTCCCTAAAGGGAGGAACGCTCTTGATACAAATGTCCCTTCAGAAAAGGAGAAACGTTCGTGCCTAAAGCAGGGGAGCAAAAGTTCCTCCGTCGCCTGCATCTCATTATGGCGGCTACGAATCGAGCAAATTGAGCTCAATAAGGCTTAACGAGAACACTAAGTCTATTGTACGGAGCGAGAGGAGCAGCAAATAAAAACGTAACACGAGCTTTCAGCGAACTCTATTTATTTCCGATGCCGGCTTCCCCCTGCAGGTAAAGAAACTTACGTTTCGAAAGCATGCAGTCACTCAGTCTTCTCATCGTCAGCACTGCGATGTTAAACGGAGACAACCGGCACCCAGTTCGCGCACTTTATGTCTTACCTTTGCTATTCCTCGAGCCACAATTCCTTCGTCAATCGTTGCGTCAACCGCACATCACGGAGGAGTGATAAACCATTCGCCCGCGAAAATAAACGCCACTCCTAAAAAAAGCAAATCCGAAGCAGCCTCTTGGCTCATTTCAGCACGGTAACACGAAATTATGGCGTAGCCTCTAGCGTAAAAGGAGGTTAAATCACTTGCCACCAGATGGCAGGGTCATGCAGAGTAATTGCAAGTAGCTAGGCTAGGGGGCGCTAGGTATCGCCCAATTCATGTTCTACAAAAAAGAATATTCATCTCACGCCACCATAGCGCTTCGGGATCCCCTATCATACACACATGTAGACACATTAGGCATCAGCTGAACATACATTGAGCGCATACACATGCATCGCACATACAATCATCAATACAACCGCACACTAACTCGATCTTTTTTTTTTTTCTTTATTGTACTAACTCGATCACTACTCCCGAGGTCTGCGTTTCAGTTCTTTATACTGGTCGTTTTGAACGTACCGAAGTTTTCGGTGACTCCCTAAGCAATAAACAATATTCACAGCATGTTGATTTTTTTTCAGCAATATCATACATCTGAGAGTATTTTTAATGGCTCAGGGGATGAATCTCTTATTAAAAAGAAAACGCTCGATCATGCCGTAATTATTTGAAAGCCAATATATCGAGCCGCTCCAATGCGCTTCCAAGCCACGAGTTCGTTTCCCCGCACGGCACTTCGTAGCTAGTATTTATATTGTAGTGTTTGTTTTTCTACTTGTGCTGTTCGCGCACGGCTGCAATTGACGTCTTGAATTAATCTCTGCAGAGCGGATATTCACTCAGCTGGAAGTGATGCTTCACGGGCAGAGAAATCGCTTTTCGCTCAACTTGAATGCAGTCAAAGCCGCGACTTGCGGCAAGTGTACGGAGCTACGCCAGCTACGCCGTGGCGAGCTCGAAAACTTCTAGCGCTCATCCCAGCGCGCCACTTGGAGGGCAGTTTCTCCAGGAACCGTAGTATATTTAAACAGCAAAGTAAAGGATAGCTTTTTTTTTCGATTTTACCTGTTTTTTATTATTTTTAATGCTAAAATTCCATTGTCAATATACGTACTTTCCGTCATAATTTTGTACTGTCCAGTCTTTTCCCCATAGCGCAATCGCTCCCGGGGACCGACAGTCACATTGGCCACTGTACGATAGGAGCTTACCGTTCAGACCAGCGTTCGAACATGACTATCCGCACGTCGATCGACTGCACCTAATTCATCAAGTGGTCTGAAACTTTTTAATGTAAAGCGGAATGTCAACCTGCGACACCCCGCCCCCTCCAATCAAGGCCCGACCAGCGGCATCAATGCCCGACAGTTTACGTCATCTCATCTTGTTGTTACACCACTGATACGCGAACACACGGTCACATCGGCGATAATTCCAGTCTTCTGTTCACTACGCACAACACTGCCATCACGATGTTGCTGCTATGTTGCTAACACGCAGAAATACAGAACCACGTTGAACGCCGGTTGGCACTCGGCATGGGAAAACAGAACCGAACTCAGCACGGAAGGCACCCAAGCAGCCGGCAGGAAAACCTGCCTGCCTTGGACGCAGTTCCTGCGATTTCCGTAATGTCGAAAACGTCGACACAGTTCCGCGTGGTTCCGCTACTGTAGTTCCGCGTGGCAGTCGTAGCGCTGCTGGCACTGCTCCGGAACTTCGCTGTTTCTAGCGGCTTTGTGTGCTCGTTTGATAAAATTAGTGGTAAAAACGTCAATGCAACCGAAATGTTCTCCCCGTTTGGACTAGAAGACGGAATTACAGGCGGCCTTCGCTGCCGCAGAAGCTCAATTAACTTAACAACGTGTATTAAACAACGTGCGTGATGTGCTCGAAAAACGAAACCGAAAGAAGATGAGTTGGGAGGGCGAAAGCTTTCTCCCGTTTGCCTGGAGAAGGAGGAAAACGTCTCGTTCCTCCCTTCTTCTCGTGTCCGCTTGGAGGCGCATCAGTAGAAGGGAGGAAGACGCGCCGTTGCTACCTTTTTCCTCCATTTTTTCTTAGAGTGTGGGCTCAGTGCTTATTTAGTCAAGGGAGAAAATTCAACATTCAACATTCAACATTCAACATTTAAAAGGAAAAAGGTTAAATTTTGTACTAATTTACCTGCTGTTTATATCCGAAGCATCATTATCCAGTTCCTTGGTAATTGTTTTCCAAGTCATTTTTATTTTTCTATTTGAGAATCTTGTTGGCCAAATTTTGAGGGCCAAGACATGATTAGACAACATTAGAAACAGTCAATGAGAGGAATAAACACAACAACAATTCACAAGTAGCTTAGTCATTGGTGGCAGAAAAAAGTTCATCAAATGCACTTGAAAATAAAGCGGTAGAAGCAATCGCCGTAGCTCTTGGCGGCAACTCATTCCACTCATAAACAGAACGAGGAAAAAAGGAGTATTTAAAAACTTAATTTCTACAACGGAACTAAAAAGCAAATTCTCGTGCTTCTGCCTTGTATCGCAACTCGCGTTACACTGCAAATAATGATAAACATTTAAACCATCTTTTTAGGAGTTATATTATGCAATAATTTCAAACGCTTTACTTTCCTTCGACATGATAATATAAACACTCCCTAGGCGGTGTACAACGGTGTCACGAGCGAATCTTTGCCGTATGAGTTATAAATAGGGCTCCGTGTTTTCGGATAAATCCGAAAAACTCCGAAAAACACCCGCCGCTAAAATTTTTGTCAATTCGGATTTATTCGATAAACTCCGAATTGTTATGTGCCCATGCCACCCCCCTCCCCCCAAACAACAATTTTTTTTTTTTTTTACAGTTTGAGCAGCGCAGGATTAATGGTCCTGGGAAAATGACACCATAATTATCTTTCAAGCCTCGGATCGTTGTCAAAAGGGGGTCTTACGGCTTGTCTCGTCAAGGTTGGTTCAGGGAAACAGGTCATCGTACTATTCGTGTCACGATAAAAAAACAACTCTTTTGGTTTCCAGTTTGGGCCATGGGATTTGGGATTTAGAGAAAGGAGAGGGTATGTTTCTGGGGGTAACAGTGAAAGCTATAGACCATAGAGATTGTGTAAAGTAGGCAAGAGGGGCAGTTGAAACTTCTCTATTATATCCTTAACCACCTCGCGCGGCCGCGGGATAGATTGATGGGATGATTACGAGCTTCCTTGCGGCTACCTCCGGCAGTTTATTGATTTTAAGGTACCGACGTTTATCGAAGCCACACTTGTGTGCGACTTTTTTCGTGGGACAAATTAGTATTGCCAATGACACCAGCGCGTTTTATTTTTTATCTGGCATACGTTTGCATCCGGTTACTATTTATTATTTTTTAATTGGAAACACTGCATAATTAATCTCCGAATTTCGGAGAATTGGGGATTTACGAAAAATAAACTCCGATAAACACCGAAATTTTGCTAAAAATAAACTCCGAAAAACACCCTCCGAATTTCACAAAAAATAAACTCCGAAAACACGGAGCCCTAGTTATAAATAAACCTAAGATATTTTTTTTTTGAAGGCCTTCCAATTGATCAATGAGCGATTGTGAGGGTGGTTTAAATACGATGTCGGGCCCGGCGGGCGATAAAGCGACATGGGGCGCTACGAGAGCGTAAGCACGCTGGGCTGGCGATTACCGATTTTGTTCACTCTTGAAAGCACGGGGGATGTCGGCACTCCGAAGCCGTTCCCAAACCGCGCTTTCCAAATGACGCAGCGTGACTGCGCACATGTGTTTTGTTTTCGCTCGCCTCTTGAGAGCAAGGCTATCTTTTTTATCTGTGATTTACCGTCATTTACGATTTATTGACGCTGAACTGTCAAGGCTGGCGAATGAGAGGAAATACAAAGCGTTATCTCTCGCATGATCGGTCAACTTCAAAAGCAAGCCGCCCGTAAAAAAAAAAAAAAAAAAAAAAATACTACGAACGGTAATTTTTTTATGCACCCGTGCGATTCAAAAGTGGGAACGTCCAGGTCAATCTTGCACCCCGTGCAATCGCGAAATACAGCGCCGCGTCTGGCGGTTTCCCCACGCCGGCCATGCATCACTTGTGTTCACCTTTTTCAAGGCCGACTGTACAGTGACGCCTTTTCCTACGTAGCGAGCACAGTTTACTTGACGCTTTTGTGATAATATGCTCAATATGAATAGCCCAGCTTAGGTTGGACGTGATACAAATTGAAAAACAGCGCGAATAACACACGGACAAAGAGAAGAGAACACACGGGATGAAGCGCTGACTGCCAATGATCTATTCTGAAAACATGCATAGAAAATCACGCGAGGATTTCTTCTTCTTTTTCCTCTTCCACCAGTCATTCGTCATTTAGCGCGCAACATTATAAATCACATCAAATTAAAAAACACCAGCACAGGGTGTAATTCCTCTCGTCTTCTTCCTCCTTTCTTCTTTCTTCGATCTTGAATCTCGGGGGATTCAACCGCTCGTCACTCAATGGGCAAATTTCGTTACACAAACCTGAGTTTCAGGAATGCACGAGAGTATTCAATCTTTTGGAGGTTACTTATGAAGACGTAATGAAGGTTGTACGGCCCTTAGATTTTTCCTTTAGATCGCTGAAGATTTTTAATAAAATCCAAAAATATGACCGTTTTGTCTGTTTTTAGCGCGTTTTAAGGCATTTTTGAAAATACAATTATTTAGAAGATAAATGTGACAAAACGCTTGGCCGTATGTACTAGGGGTGCCTCTAATCTTAATTTTAAGACCACGACGAGAAAACAAAATAGTGTTTTATTTGCGTATTTGTGTAAATAAAATTACCCTGTTAATTTTACTTCCAAACTGTTAAACGAGATGGCGACACTAGTACTAAATGCTTCAAACCGGACATTTTCTTGCTGTTGCTGTTGTTCTTCTCTCGAGCTCGAATTCGACCGCGATGTCTCGTTGCTCGTGGATCGGTAGCACGTGTAGCGAAAGCTCGCGCTGTAAAGCTCACTGATCGTGGATTCAATCCACCGCCTCTGTCCGTTTCAATCTGGAT
This sequence comes from Ixodes persulcatus, assembly GCA_013358835.2. Taxonomy (NCBI): domain Eukaryota; kingdom Metazoa; phylum Arthropoda; class Arachnida; order Ixodida; family Ixodidae; genus Ixodes; species Ixodes persulcatus. Next base: position 109,183 of record JABSTQ010002108.1, on the reverse strand, counting down.
GAGAATCGTTCCGGCGTGTTGTCATGTATCGCTCTTGCGTGATGCACGTTAAAGACGTCAGACAAGCAGCGGTATACTGCACTCTTCCATCTCCAACGAAGACACCAGACACCCTCGGGGCTGACTAACTTCCCGCGGTATAAATATAAACACAACAGAATTACAATTGATGGCTCCGCTGGTCGACACTTTTTGAACGTTGCAAAAAAGAATACCTAACGTGCCTACTAGTGACCAACCCGAGATTCTGCAACTTTGTGGCGAAGCTGCCACACACCTGCGATCAACTTTGACCACTCCTTCGTGATGCCTCATTGTACATTCTCAGTGCCTCGTACATTATATCGCACCGTATTATCATTATCACCCCTTATACGGGCCTCTCCGGCAATCATTGTATGGGCTACGTGCCTCTCTGTGGCGACTGCGCTTACGAGCACAAATAAATACCTACCTACCTATACAAACAAATATTTTGGTTTTATGTGTTACATCAGTGAGCGGTCGTGTTCCTTGGTGACACGGGGAAAATATTTATGCTTGCAAGTGTTGCCGAAACCAGATTTTGAAGAACAGTAAGAATTAATGCCATGCATAATAGGTTTTAAGCCGCAATATGGACAAGTGTCGTTACTCTGAAGCGTAGCTTATTTAGTGGCCGTAAAGAAGATTATGGCGGAACAGCGCAGCAATGAGCTAGATTTCAGACGCCATGTTCTTCGTAGTACCACTAAATAAGTTAGGCTTCAGAGTAACGACACTCTTTCATATTGTGGCTTAAAGGGACAATGAAGGCAATTTCGGATATTTTTTTGGCGATTGAACTGGGTTCCCGGCACGTCTCAGGCCACGTTGCCCAAATTTTAGCCGAAACCGGCGCTTGTGTGCCGCGCAAATCAATTAAACAGCCGCGGTAATAATCGTACCGGGATCGATCGAGGCCACGCCCCGAGCGTTGCGGGAGAGACCAGCTGAAGCGGAGGTCACGTTACCCTGCGGGGCCTGGAAGCGTGACGTCACAAGAGACGCGTCAGCGATTGGTCGAAACGAGAAACGTGCCCTCGGTCACACTTTGGTTCATGGTTTTTATGAACACTGTTCTAATTCCACTTGAATAACCATGAAAACTATAAATCGAACCGAAAATTATAACTAAACCGTAAATAAAACACCATAATTATTTTTCTCTTTGCTACACTGCACGCGAAACGGGCAACGAGCAACTACGGGCAAACAAAATATATAAAATAAAGAAAACAGCGCGGAACACGCGCGAGACTTTTGGTTCTGGTTTCAGATGTCGGTGACGTGTTTACTTTAGGAACACGGCACTCGAGGTATTCTGCAAAGCGGTAGTCATGCAAAAGTTGTGCGCTGTTGAAGGATGTTCAAACGGTCGACTGAAGACCCGTGATCGTTCGGGCGACGCTAGTTTTCACTTACTCCCAAGCGACGAAGCATTGCGAAGTCTCTGGTTTACCGCGCCACCGCGCTGCTATAACCCACCGCGGTAACCAGAGTCTCGATGCCCTAAATGCTACCGGTACCGACTATTCACATGTGACGTCACTCCTACGTCACCTCCGTTTTTAGAGGCCGAAAAAATGAGAATGCAGATAGTTCAGTTTCGGTTTCTTCGATTCTTTCGTAGGTACAGAAATACGCGTCACAAATGTCTATAAAAAATTGGGCAGTATGCCAGGTACCCAAGAAGCCTAAAAACACCATTTAAAAAAATTAAATAAAATCGTCTTCATTGTCCCTGTAAAATCATGGTTGCCAGTTATCTGAAGATTTATCTGAAATAACAAGAAACGCTTTTCCGTCCTCCACAAATGTTTAAACAGTTCGCGAGAGAGCAAAGCAATATTATATGAGCTTCCTAACACCGAATCTAATGCTGAGGAAGTCGCACTTTAAAATCATGACGATCGGCAGTTGCGTCTGCTCTGCACAAGCACCAAAATGGCGGCGCCCCCAACAATGTTGGGGAACATAGTGCCAGCGCAGCTCATTTAGTGGCTCTATTAGCCCCGTGCGCGGCCGAAAGCGTCGCTGTGGTCGGCCTTCCACGATTGGCCGAACGCTAACTATGACGTCGGAAAGGGAATTTATCATCGACGGAAATAAGAGGAATGAAAGAACTTTAATTTTGACGGTGTTGGCAGTGTTCCTTTGAGAGCGCAATGATTTCAAGCTTCCACCATGCTAATAACAAACACCATCGAACTTGTTGTTTGCAAGGTAATGACGTCACAAGGGGGAACCACAGGAGGGCGCCACCAAAACATCTCGCCGCTAATACCCAGACGTGGCGCGCGGCACGTGTCTCAAGCATTTCCACAAAAATGAATGGCGCCACTTTTCTTGCAGGATAGATGGGCTTTACTCGACACATCCTGGGAGCGGGTTTGCAAACCAGCATTCAGACCAAGAGCACGCCGATATAGGACATAGGGAGTGCAAAACTGCCACTTGATTTCTGTTTTGTTTTCTAGCTCTAAATTGAGCTCTAAAAATGAACAATTTTTTTTTCGCAACACAACGCTTGCGTGTTAAATGTGGTGTCCAAACGGCCGCAACGCTGCACCCTGTGCTTTTGATAATTTCGAACGTGGTAAGAACTTCGAATCCATTCGGAAATCAGTGCTTATTCTACGTTTTGTAAGCCACTATAATCTACGTATGTACTGGCTCGTATCTCGCGCCGCCTCTTGGCCGCTTCCGGCAGCGGCGAACGCAGAGCGAAGAAGATCTAGCTTGAGATCGGCGGCGAACAGCCCGTGGCCCGGGCCCACCTCGAGCGCTCGACCTGCATGCGCGCTTCGAGCATGGAACTCGTTTGTTCCAGAAAAATTCTGCGCCATCTATGAGGAAAAGGGTACAAATAAATAGTGGTTGAATCCTCCTTAAATTCTCTGGTCAACCCATGTCCAAAAAAACTATCTCACTGCCCACTAGGTTAACGGATGGTGTGCTCACGCACCCGGGTTTTCGTTTCGCTATATGGTAAGCTTCTACTAACTCCCTCGATAGCTGATCTTTGTGTTTATACAGCACGTTTGTGTCACTGAATCTTGACTCACAACCATATTCACGGCAAAAGGCCTGTTCACACATACAGCGGAGCGCTAAGTTAGCGCTACGTGAGCGCTCCAAGGAGCGCTCATGTGGCGCTTCCTAGCGCGTGACTTCGTTCTTATATAGCGCGTGATTAGCGCTTCAGTAGCGCCTTGTTAGCGCTCCAGTAGCGTTTCTGTAGCGCCGTGTTAGCGCTTCAGTAGCGCTTCTTGTACCGCGGTGCTGCGGATTAGCGCGTGCACTGCGGTTCCGGTTCCTGTGGTTGGGTGTGCATCAGCAGCACCATAGAGGACATGTGGGAAGCGTAAATAGAAATGCGACAAATGGTCTTACATACGCGATTAGTGCATATGTGTGTGGACGGCTTAACGCCCAGAATAGCCTTCTGGGTGCGCGGAATCTTTCGCCACCGAGATACCGACGGGTACCCGGCGAACCTTGTTCCTAGGCTGAGGGACCGAGACACAGAGCTCTTTGGAAGGCGATTATATTTAACTGCGTGTCTTTGCAACCAGGGTCACGCATATCGAATAGAAAGCGATGAGGTCGTACCCAATCAATGGACCTCTTGGCGAATATGTGCTGCCACCTAGACACGCGAATCGGTTCGAGACTAGGTGACTGGAAAACAACGCGCGCCCAAGGCCTCTCCCACCCGTTCCACACCCAAAACGTCAGCTACATCCTGTTCACCCATTGAGGCGATGTGACCTAGATACGGCTCCCCCAAGCTCACCTTTGTCCCCATCGTGCGTAATCTTCCGCCCCGAGGTCGACACAACGAAACCGCTCAAAGGCGAGAAATGCAAGATGGCGGATTGTTTGGAACTAGATACTCTCGAACCCAGGCGCATGAAATACTCCGCGCATGCGCACCGCGTATTTCTACAAAAGGTCCATTAGTCGCTCAGAGTCCATGACTCTGAATAGCCTGCCCGACCCTTTGTTTGGAGAGCGGCTCTTTTACTTCCTCTTCTTTCAATGCAGTAAAGTTGACATTTGGGCTAGTTGGTAGTCTAATATATTGAGGTATTTAGCGCACAAGGTAGATAGAAGAAAGGACAGGACAGAAAAGAGCGCTCTTTCCTGTCCTGTCCTTTCTTCTATCTTCCTTGTGCGCTAAATACCTCAATATGTTCTTTCAATTCCAAAGGAAAAACAACAACGAGGGAATCGCCGTGCACGCGCTGTTCTGCAGCAGCAAGCACGGAACAAGGAGCGTGAGAGCGCTAACAAAGCGCTTCTGTAGCGCTAACAGAGCGCTAACAAAGCGCTTCTGAAGCGCTAACAGAGCGCTTCTGAAGCGCTAACCGAGCGCTACATCACGCGCTAGGAAGCGCCACATGAGCGCTCCTTGGAGCGCTAACGTAGCGCTCCGCTGTATGTGTGAAGCCGGTTCTCACATGGAGCGAAGCGCTGATGTAGCGCTCCTCACGTGCCGTCAGCTACCTATCGCCTGTCACGAGCAACAGTTTTGGCGGTGCGATTCAAAGCTGGTGAACGCTCCGGTCAGCACGCGCTTAGCGCGAGGTTAGCGCTATGCTTGTAGCGCTCCGCTGCATGTGTGAACAGGCCTTTAGAGTGATCGCAGGAAAATGGTAGTAACACCCAGGCATGATAAGTTAAAAACAACCCAGAAGGATGTTAAAAAAGTGGCGGCAGTCATAATAAAAAATAAATAAATAATAAATAAATAATAAATTATGGTCAGAATATTCCCAGCAACTCTCAGCTCAAACAACATTCCGAAATCTACAAGCGCTCTGACTGATATAAAAATTAAGACCTGAACTAAAAAAAAAAAAAAAAAGACCAAAAATACGACATTTTTCGAGTTGTTTGTGCCGCTCTAACGTTTCACCCGTCTCGGGATTTCCGAGATGAGAATATTTGACCAACTTACCGGTGACTTTAGTGTCGAAAACTTCTTCGCACTAAATATATACATATATATACATCGCCTATATACATCGCTTTAGTCTTTGTTTATTTCTTTGTTGGTTTGGTGTTGTTCAGAGAAAAGGGAGACAGGCGGGAGGCGTATTCAGAAAAAGCTTGGGGAGAAAGTCGGCAGGCCGATTTTGGCACTTTGGTTTACTCGCTTCCATGAACGTTACATTGCTTAGTTCAATAAGGGGGGGGGGGGGGGGGGGGGCAAGAGCCGCAAGGCTTAGGGAAACACGCCTCAGTGGGTCAAGCGCTAGCTTTTGGCCGACTCCCAGATTTGTTTACCCGATAGGCGCAAGCAAATCTGTTAGCCGGCCTAACGCTAACGCGTGAATCACTATAAGGTGTGTGTATACCTAAGCCTCGGCCCCACTCTCTCTCTCTCTTTCTCTCCCGTAAACCAGGCGATGTAACATCCACGAAAAGGCACCGACCACAGTAGACTAATTGGCCTGTTGACTTCGCGAGTTTTCTCGAATACGCAGTCCAGGAGAGGGCCTTCTTTATGGGAATAATAGAAACAAGTCTGCGAGATCTCTGTGACCGACATTATTGGTCGAGATACAGACAGCAATAACAGTATGGCTTCAACCAGCCCATTCGGTTATCAGACCTATATTAGCCATTTGTCGTGACCACGGTAAGCGCCTCTTGTGCTCCAGACTTCGCAGCGAACGTTTTCGTCTTTCTATCTCTGCATCTAGTTGTGGACGGACTGTAAACTTCACCGTCGCACACGCAAGTCTTCAACAAAAAGCTATAGGGGATCGATTCCGTGCAGCTCCAACCAGTCTGTCACATGAAACCCGGAAAGTGTCGCTTAAACTTTTCGGGCTTCGGGGACACGCTCGAAAACTACTCGTTTTAACTCTTTACGCCAATATTTATTTTCGTTTGATAATGGTCGCACGTACAAAAGCGATGAACGTGATTGGCGAGCAAACACTCAAGCCTTTCGAACCAAGCGACGTTTCTATTGAGCGCTTTCAAATGAACCCCACGTTGCTATTTCAAACGACACTCGCATTCATATATGGAAGGTCATCTAAATCAAATAGAAATCTATATAAATCTGTTTTTCAGCGCGCACAAACCCCGCTGCCAATTCAGCTCTGGGACTCCTCGACGTTGCAAGGGGAAGGTATACGTTTGCGAAGGCTGGTCACATATAGACCTTTTCTCCTGTACTCTCGTCACTGGTCACCTGATAAGCATATCCGGTATGGGCGACGAAAAAATAATAAAACATTTCAACCTGCAAATAGTAAAAGAATAGAGGGGAGGCAAAACGAGAATGGGTAACGATTACGCTAATATACTAAATGTATTCTATTGGCGTGGCGACGGCAAAACAATGTTTTCGCCCATACTGGAACTGACGACAATTCAAGATGGCGGCGCCCTTGAGAAAAAGGTCTATAGGCTTCGTTGATCTCGTCTGGATATACCTGTCATCGCTGACGGAACCGGTGACGCTCTACAAGTTTATTGGTAATTATGGCGAATTGGGCGTCTAAGCTATACGGAGCGCAAGTTGGTCTGCTCCTTTTGCAGGGGTTGTGATGACGTCAAAACACCGAGCCCTGATTGGCTCTGATTGGAAGGATTGTGGGTAGAGCTCAAAGCAAGCTGCCTAGAGGTCTACCAACTACCCTTCAATCAGAGCCAGTCAGAGCTCGGCGTGCTGACGTCATCACAAGCCCTACAAAAGAAACAGACGAACTTGCACTCCGCAAAGCACCTAAAAGACGAGGCACGCGGCGTTCTCTCCCCAAACGTCGTAAAGCCTGGTTCAGACAGTTGCGTTTGACTGCGTTTGACTGCGTTGCGGCTGCGAGAAACCAGGACATACCTGCTGCTTATATCGCGTGCCAAGATGATTCCTTGAATTGGATTTCACGCTTCATACGAAGCACAGATGTGCCGGTGACTGGCTTTCGGTTCTCGACGCAACGCAGTCAAACGCACTCAAACGCAAGTGTCTGAACCGGCCTTAACTATACTTCGTTTCACTTTATCTGCGAGCGAAGCCAAAGCTAGAAGCGCGAGACCAGCGCTTTTTGCGTTTCTCCCCAGCTCGCGCGCTCGAGCAAAGCCTGAACGCACGGAGCTTTCGTGCTCGCGCTTCCAGCTTTGCCTTCGCTCGCACATAAGGTGAAACAAAGTATAGTGAATGTACGAAGCACCGCCCATCTTGCGTGTGCAGCTTCGTCGCCAGCGCGTCTTGTAGCTTCTCGCAACGAGCGCGGTGTTAGCAGGCGGCGACACCAAGACGGACGCGTCTGCCGCTTTGTAGAGGATATGGTCGAGCTAGAGCGTATTTGCCGCTTGGGGCGGGTTGGGGATCCACTGACCATGACGTAATACTATGGTGCCTGCAAACGTTTCTCCGACTGGTGTGTTTTACGGCGTCCAAATACGTGGTCCACCGATTTCCTACTCGTCATACAGGTGTCACGCTGTCGCCGGCCGCGATCCTGGCGGTGTCCCAGCGGCAGGGGTGGATTTGGCAGACGCCTGTTCTACTGCAGCTCGCTCTCCACTGTGACAGTACACGGAAGCTTCGGCAGCCGGAAGTTGGGACGCCTTGAAGACAGCGATGCTCGCGCTCGCTCGTGATTTTCCCCAGCATTTCTACCACCAACCACCAGGATCGTGAGATCCAACAGCGTGACACTCCGGCTTCTTTGACGTCATTTGTTGTCACTTCGGGACCACTTTTGAGGTATGGGCAGTATAAGATGCTAAATACACCAGTCGAAGACGCCCTCCGTGCACCGTTACGCAGGCTTTGTACGTATTCTAGATGGTATTGGTCTAACATCCCCCATGTAGACAGTACACCATCCTCTGATGCATTCGCTTTTTAGAGCGCAGCTCTTAGGCGCACGTTTCCACGTTTCGCGGCGTCACCATCGGCGTAGCCGCCCCGCTAAACGTAGCGGGAAATTGAATTTGTTCATGGGTGACGTGAATCGAAGTCATGTGACGACAGTTTCCCCGCTAAATTTAGAGGGGAAACCGAATTTGTGTTGAGGTCACGTGGCATCAACTTTGCAGCAAAATTTAGCGTCATCGTTCCAACTAAATTTACCGGGGAAACTGTGGGAGGAGGTGAGGATATGGAGGAGGAGGGGAGGGTACGGTGGAGGAGGATGGGAGGGTACGCAGAAAGAAGAGGGGAGGATATGGAGGAGGAGGAGGGGAGGAGAACAAGGAGGGGAGAGAGGAGGGAGAGAGGAGGAGGAGACGGGGAGGAGAGGAGGAAAAGAGGAGGAGAGAGGAGGGTACGAGGAGGAGGAGGAGAAGGTACGGAGGAGGAGGGGCATACCCTCCCCTCTGTACACTCCCCTCCTCCTCCTCAAGATCTGCACTCTAATTTCGCGTTACAGAAATTTGTAAACGTCTTTCAATTTGTTTTACCGACTTGACATTTTTTTATGCATTGCGGATATACTTGCGTGGCCTCTCGCTGTCCGGCACCGATTGGTCCGTGCCTCGGGAATGCTGCAGAATATTCACTGTTCCTCGACGTTTACAGTATTTTGCGAAATGGCCTGTCGACGATTCGGCTTCAGGTATTCGCCGACGGCTGCTTTCGGGACATCTGGGAACACCCGCTTCCATTGCTCCCAGAGGTCAGCAGGTGTGCCCGCCTTTGGAGTGAAGTGAGGGTGGCGACACGGCAGAGCTGAGGGCCAAGGTGGCCTTACCCCGTTTCACCTAAACTCCAGACGCAGCCGACACTACAAGCCGGTAGGACCTATCAGACCGAGTCAAAAGCGCACCATCATGGTGTTCCTCATGTTTCGGTACGTCACCGCTGAACCAATTATGGGCTACGTTTACATAAATCCGACCGTAGCTAAAGGTTGCGCACAATTGTTGCCGTTCTCAGACTATGCAGCGTAAAGGATGTTTTGCCAAAATGCTGGACTCCACGAATCGAGCCAAAGTCGTAGACTACTTCTCTCACATACTCTTCTCAAGGTACTGTATTTCAGATACTTGTGTTGATATCTTGCTATCAAGAAGACATATTTTATTAAAAGTATTTTTTTAAAGTTTTTCTTAATTACGTCTTTTAGCATTTGCGAATAATTTTCTAAAACACACTTTGCGAGATTTGTAAGAATCTGTCGTCAAAATTGTTTAAAGGCCTATTGATCTTCAGACACCAATACGCAACCAAAGCTAACACCATGAGCCGGATGGGAACACAAAAACGAAAAAAAAAAGAAGTTTTGGTTGTCCCACACGTTTCTGAGCCTTTTTTGTTATATTTTCATCAGTTTGGCTCTCTGCACGCCCTGACAACTAATAGAAAGAATTGAGGAGAAGGCACAAGAAGAAGAAGAAGAAGACTCAAGTTTCTTATATCTCTTCGATACTTGAGTCTGCTGCGGCAAGAATGTCAGACTTGTTCGTTGCTCTGGCATGTCTTTCTCTTGGGAGCATTGTCTGTAGGCGAAAGGCGATTGCCGGAAGGCCTGTCAAGAGGAGAAAGATTCCAACAAAGCAGGAAAGGAGCTATGAACAGGATGAGCTCCCAAAAGAAAAACTTTTCCCGAAGTTCTACGTCTTTCTATACGCCCTTTTTTAGCTTGATATGTGGAAGAAAAATAGAGGTAGACATCACTGAGAAAGACAACTGCTCTCAGAATTCCCAGTGCACTTTTTTATGTTTAGTCATCTCTGAAGGCATGTCTAGGAACCTATTTGAAGAAGACGTGGCAGGTGCCAGGCATACCCTATAGTTGAGCCCTTTTTGTTATTCCCAAACTCCCAAACTTGTTTAACGTGAACTCCGCATATAGAAACTCAGGCTGCTTGGAACAATTATGCGCCTAAAGCGCGTCTGATAGACCGCGACAAGGTGCGATTATCAGCGATGAGAATGAGATAGAGTGACTTCATTTTTTTATTTGTGTAAACTCGCGTTTGTCATTTTACACTGTATACGCAAATGTTTGTTATTCAAGTCGATACGAATTACGCAATACTTATGTACGTTTGAAGTAATTGATGTACATTTCTAGGTGTTTGTAATCTACTGGAGGTAATATTCGTTGAAAGTAACTTGAGCATCTTTAAGCTTGAGTAGCTTAAAGTACACTGAATAGTTCAATAAACAATAAGTTCGTTACTCTTAATTCAAAAAAATACTCTTATCGAGTATCTTGTCTAGCACCAATAGCACCTAGAAGACAAGATTTGCGCTTGACGTCAAGATTAGAGGATCCCGAATCCCCGTCAAGCGGGAAACACGTTGAAGCTTGATGTAAGACGCTGAAAAGTAGCAGACAAGTTCGTTTTGTTGTTCCCGGGTGTTAACGTAAAGGCTGGTTCACACACTTGCAACGATTACGTTCGCATGCAACCGAAACGACCGTAACGACAAAAACACCGCAACAACCGTGGCTCATGGATTGCTTCGCGAAGCTACCTCTTGCATCACTTGCCATGATGTGTTTGGCGAACGCTTGTCCCGGTGACTTTGTCGTTACGGTCGTTTCAGTTGCATGCGAACGCAACCAACGCAGATGTGTGAACCAGCCTTAACGCTCATTGTCCACCAGTCCTAAAACAAATCGTTCTTGAAAGGTTCTTCGACGCCCCAATAACTATTTCGGCTTGTGAATGACGGTTTTTCCCTTGTGCCTTATTGCCCCTGTTGCACTAGAAAGGCAACTGGGCGTTGAGGAACTCAATCCCATCAAACAAGGAGCTTGAAAGAGCCCTTTATATGTTCTTCACGAAGAACCCTTAAGGGGGTGTTTGAAATAACCTTTTGAGGGTGCAAAATATGGACAAACCAAAGAATCCCTAAAAGCTTTTTTAGGACGAGATTTTCTTTTAGAGTGTGAGACGCTGCGAGACTCGCTGGAGGCGATGCCAGGAGGCTCTGCAGGGATCCACAATGTGGAGCGCAAGTTCGTCTGCTTCTTTTGCAGGGTCTGTGGTGACGTCAGAATACCAAGCTCTGATTGGCTCTGATTGGAAGCATAGTGAGTAGACCTCAAAGCAGCTTGCTTTGGGGTCTATCCACTATCATTCGATCAGAGTCAATCAGAGATCGGTGTCGTTCCGACGTCACCACAACCCCCACAAAAAAGCAGACGAACTTGCGCTCTGCACACTCCGTTCACCCCTAAGCTCACAGTGATCACTACCGTGTGGTGCATGTTAAAGACCCCAGTCTAATTGCTCATCTACAGCTGAGACACCAGACGCCCACTGAGGCAGACTAACTTCCGACTGTAAAAATATACACACAATAATTTGCTTATGCTAAGCTCACAGAGCGCGGTGCAAGGTACTTGTTCCTCTAACCAGTCATACGTCGAACTTTGGCAACGTGATCACGCTTTCCACCCCATACCCACCATAAAGGAGTTATTAATAGTGTACGCTAGAGGTTCAACTCGCGCTAGTGTCTACGCGACTCCCGGGATGCAAACTGAAGCAGACAGCAACCAGCCTACTTTTGCGGTATTCCTGTACGTTCCTATGCGAAAACGCGAGTTAATTTTGTCTCTTCGCTGAAAAATAACATGCATTACTTTCTTTATTTGGGTCGTACCGAATAGTATGTATACCCTTTATTCTTCCTCAGCGTCATACCTTTCCTTTCCCCGACCCCTTCTCCCCTGTACAGAGTAGCCATGCAGAATCTACGTTCAGGTTAACCTCTCTGTCCGTCCTTAATAAACCCTCTCTCTCTCTCTCTCTCTCTCTCTATCTCTATTTTATTGTCGTAAATATGTAATTGCTTTAATTACTCTATTTTAATTCACTATGTTGAAGATCGCTATATTCAGGCCCAAACCTCTCTTTTATAGCAGGTATGTAAAAACGAGCGACGATTCTAGTCAAGATAACAATAGAAAGGAATGCAGAGTGTGTTCAATGTTCGCCAGCATTCCGGTGGCGCTTGTAAATTACGGATATGCCAGTCCTCTCACTATATGAAAATGAACTCGTCGCGCGTGCATTTTTACGAGTGGTTCAAATCATTTAAAACGTAAAGTGTGTGAAATAAACTGTGCCTCCTTTTTATTATTTCCTAGGCCGGTGCATATGTGCAAGCATCTTTGCACATATGCACGATCAGGGAGAATAAAGCAAGAATTATTAATTGCAAATCGTACTTTATTACTTGGCCTTTGCTTAATTTTGATCGTCTACATGGACAGGGAGTTACCGGTTCAGTGTTACTGTTCAGTTCTTTCCGTCTCTCGGTTTTCCAGATGTCCTACGTTCGTTTGGCACGAATATCTTCCACGCAGAAAGAGTAGACACCGATTTCGTGCTAAAGGCCCGATAGCGCACATTGACAGATTGGAAGATTGGCCGGGTCATTCCTGTCTACAAAAGCGGCGATCAATCCCATATCCCAGTAACTATCGTCCAATATCGCTAACGTGTATTTCATCAAAACTTCTAGAGCACATCATTCATTCGAACATTTTGAATTACTTAACTGATAACAACTTCTTCTTTCATAAGCAGCACGGTTTTCGCAAGGGCTATTCCTGTGACACCCAACTTTTTGAATTTTCTCACGATCTGCACGCTAACCTTGATTCACATTTCCATACGGACACCATCTTTCTAGATTTCTCAAAAGCTTTTGATCGTGTTCCTCACCTCCGACTCCTTTCAAAACTTTCCTGTCTCAATATTGATCCTTTAATTGTGTCTTGGACTCGCAGCTTTTTTTTCATTCAGAGTCCAATACACGGTTGTAAACTCGTTAGAATCTAACCTTACCAGTGTCTTGTCAGGTGTCCCACAAGGTAGTGTACTAGGTCCTTTCCTTTTCTTGATCTTTATTAACGACCTTCCAAATTCAATCACCTCTAATATACGTATATTCGCCGACGATTGTGTAATATATCGCCTAATAAACTGTACTGACGATCATCTCCTCCTTCAGAATGACCTCGAAAGCATAACCAAAGGTGTGATCAATGGCTTATGTTACTAAACCACTCTAAGTGTAAATTTGTTTGCTTCTCCCGCAAGAACTCCCTATCTCTCTTTCAGTATTCTCTAGGCACTGAACAAATCGAGTGTGTAAAATCATACAAATATCTTGGTGTTCATTTTTCTCCTAATATGTCATGGTCTCTACACATTAACACTATATATGCTGAAGCTTCTAGAACCCTTGGCTATATCAGACGATGCCTGCACTCTGCCCCTCCTGCCCTACGACAGCTGGCCTACGAGACATTTGTCCACCCAAAGATTGAATATGCTGCTTCTATTTGGTCTCCTCATCACCTCCACCTTACTTCGTTTCAGCTTCGGTCCGAGCGCGGGCGATGTAATGAGCCGAAGGGCCAATCAAACAGCGAGGAGGCACAACGTCATGGCGTGCTCTCTGCAGTTTATAGGACCAGCCGGTATTCGCCGTCTCTCTGTGCGCGCTCCTCCGCCGGCTAGTCCTATCAAGCGCAGAGAGCACGCCATGACGTTGCGCTTTTTGTGCTGTTTGATTGGCCTTTCGGCACATAACATCGGCCGCGCTCGGACCGAAGGTGAAACGAAGTATAACTCCTTAGAATCTATTTAAAATTGTGCCGCCCGATTCATCCTATCTAATTATGAACGTTCTGCCAGTGTATCAGCCATGAAGGCTGCTCTATCTCTTGTCACCCTCATTACTCGCCGCAGAATTTCACGCATCTGTCTCTTCCATAAGATCTTCCTATCACCACCCTCAACTCAGACAGTCACTGCTATTAGATCCCCATCGTTCATCCCGACGCCTTTTAACCTTCTTAGTGTACGTCGCATCCCTGGTTCCACTGTCAGCTTCAACCACTCATTTGTTCCTCTTGCCATAATAGAGTGGAATAATCTGCCGGATCATATTGTGTACATCAGTGACTCCGATCTTTTTAGAAATGCCGTGTCATCCATATATAATGCCTAACCAGCGACATGTTTTCTTGTGTGGCCACTGTTAGGGCACTTCTTATTCCTGCTTTATTTTTTTTATGTATAAAAGTTCTACATGTATGCCTCCCGGTACTGCCCCCCCCCCCCTTATGTAATGCCCCAATGGGGCCTTTAAGGGTCAATAAATGAAATGAAATGAATGCTCATATGAAGCTGTTTTAGCAATCTGTCTAAAGTGAAACAGAATGGGAATTCTCTATTTGAGTAAAAACACTTAAATCATCTACATTTGGCCTTCGTGATTGCGAATATTGAGATTACTTTTTTTTTTTTCGTGTACGGAGGCTGCAGAAAATCATTTTCAAAGTACCGCCGAAGCGCGTCGTTTCCGAAGCGTTACGTCATAACGGGAGCTATCGGAATCTCCGGTCTCGCACACATTGAGTGCCTATCAAAGCTGTGTAGGCGCACTCTTGCTGTTTTCAGAAAGGTCGAAAAAAGACGTCACGACTGGGGTCAGCGCGGGGGAATGTACCTGATTAACCTTGCAATTGCACGCGTTGCCCACACGAGCGACAAGCGGTTGGCGGCCGAAAAATTCTTTTATGACGTAACGACTGTTCCGAGGTTTTTCGTGTTTTCTCACGTTTAGTTACGCCTTTGGGGAAAACGAACGTGATATTCAAATTTACGGGATACAAATACTCTGGAATTGACCTTAACTGTTTTTTTTTTTTCAAGAACCTCTTGAGTTTCCCTTTCATGCGTAAATTCGAAATAAAAACACTGTAACTGACTAATATTTTTTTTATTTACGTGAGATAACATACAGTACAGTGCAGACAAAACAAGATATACCAAAAAAAAAAGATTATATATACTGATTTGAGCTAAAGAACAATATTCACACCTACTAAAATATCCTAATTCAAATTAAAGAGGACAAAAAAAAAACAGCTTGTTTGCTCGAACATCCGACAAAACCCATGAAGGGAGGTCAGAATGTGTCCCGCGCGCCCCATAGGCGTGCGAGGCACTAGCACAAACCACACTCTGTGTGTGGTTTGTGGTAGTGTTTTTATTGTGCACGGTAATTGCTAGCCAGGGCGATACCGAGCGAACGATCGCTCCGCACGGCTCTAGCATGACTCTTCTGTTACCTCTCACCAGTGAGGTGAGAGGTAACATTGTATGACGTCACGCCGCACTCATCTGCATGTCCTGCCGGGGCCCCCTAGAACTTTCCAAAAATACGTGGTACTCTCAGCGTCTGCTTTGCGGAATGTGACGTTCAGATGTACGGCACGTGAAATTATCCACAGAAGCGAAGACGAAGTTGACGTTGGTTTTGCAGTTCATGACTTCAGAACGAATGGACCTTTTGTAGACGATAGTTGACTTGGTTTTGCAGTTCATGATTTCAGAACGAATTCAGAGAACGCAGAAGGAACTGCAAAACAGAGTATATGATGACCTCCTTTTCCGTTCGCTTTATTATTATTTTTTTTTCAACAAGTGTTCTGAGTCTTTAACGAAACGAAAGAATCAGTCGTGCCACGACCAGGATATACGAAGCGTTGGAGCCCGCAACGAGCTTACATCCGAACATCCCCACAGTTCCCCTCGTTGTAAGGTCTCCTGGCACTTTTCGGAAAGGTTCATTCTTCCAGGGAGGCTGTGCTACGCAGCTCAGTGGCTATCGACCAACACACTGTTTCCAAACAAGCCCGTGTTTGCCCACACCGAGTGTGGGCGCCATTCTTGCGGAATTGGCAACCCCACTCCATTGCAATTCCGCTCCGGGGAATCAGAGCTTCCAACAATTCCATTCATTTCAACTCCTCGGAATGAAAAATAATGGGCCCTTTCCCACTCCTGGAATGACTGAACTCCAGCATTCCATTCCTTTAACTTCTACACATGAAAGAAAGAGCAATTGAGAGCCACATTGAGTTCCTGGAAAAACGCAGCATAAAGTTGCTGACGTTATCAAACGTCTCCTTTTTTGAGATTGAGTTCCTCATCGCCCAGTTGCCTTTCTAGTGCACCAGGGGCAATAAGGCCCGAGGGAAAAACCGTTCTTCACAAGCAGGTTCGCCCGAGGCGAAGCATCTGCTTATGCGCAGTGCCGACAGCAGCGCCATCGTAGCGGCGTGACGTCAAAGAGTTGAGTCGGTCTATACACCAACCCGTGTTTACAAACAAACCGGAGCGCCCCTAGCGGACGCCACCGACCGCGCGCATGTGCGATGGAGTGTGGGCAAGAAGTTTTCCGTCGCCCATAAACAAACCATTGAAATGCGACGTTGTCGGCATCGGTGTGTGTCCCCGTGCTCTTTTCCGCGTAGGAATTGTTCATTCTACGTCCTCCTGGCAATGTCTGACTGCTTGAACGTCCTCAGCCAAATTACCGAGGCTCGTTACACCCTAAAACTTCGCGGGAATGATGTGACATGCGGCGATTCATTCCGCGTGGACGCCACAGAATGGACGCTAAAGCCTGATTCGCATGATGAGATTCTGCTCGCAATTTTTAGTCGCGACGTCGCTCGGGCTGCAAAAGCGTGAACCGTAGCTGAGATGGTCAACGTCGATACTGAAAGTCGCAAGCAGAATCAGACCGAATAAATTAGACATAACAAGTCAGTGATGGCCACTGGTAATGATCAACATCTCCTTGTATCTACTGTTTACACCGAGCCTACATATCCCAACAAACCTTCAAACTTAGTAGTCTTTGGAGGCCTGAACTTATCGCGATTACCGAACCAACATTTGGTCTACGGGCCAATGTCGACTGAAAGAGCAGACGACAAGCAGAAACGTTTAAAAGAGCAGACGACAGTTAGAACTATCAGGCGGCCGTTCGAACTTAAAGACGCACTGAACATGGTCCGCAGGTGGTCCGTACAACTTGACGGTTTTCCCGCGTTCATGTTGGAAAAGACGAAATAGATCTGATGACCACAAGTATCCGTGAATTCAACCCAAAGTGCTTGCCGCCCAAGCCATCGAAGTCCGACGTCGTCTTGATTTCGCTTTTCACGGCACATATTCACGTTCTCGGACGAACCGAGCACGTGAAAACTTACCTTCAAACCTTTCCCGATTCTTTTGGCACAGCCCCCGTCGCGGCGTTTTGACGAGAAGGCAGATTTTTTGTCTGGTTTCTTCCAAAAGAGCGCAGGAATGTATGTCTCGCACGGCGACTTCCGCCCACAGCCCCAGACCGGAAGTGCGCCTGACGCCCCACCACCGCGGCGTGACGTAACAGAGCTGAGTTCGTGTATAGTATCTGAATGCCACCGCACCCTCCCAGATTCAAGTCCCGCTGGGGCTCGAACATTAGGTATAACCGTATGATCTTGGGGTATGAAACGCTCCCAGCGTGTCGAATGTTCATGACGCTCGTTCATAATAATTTTTTTTATAAAAATACAAAAATGGCACATAAAGCACACTTTGTGTAAAAAAACAACAACAAACAAACAAGAAAGCACGCGAAGTTGGTGTTGTCAGAGCAGCGGAGGGGTCGGGGCAATACAGTTTTTCCCGTGTTACGTGGCCGCACGTCCACATAACATGCTTCTTTCCCCTTCCCGCTCCATCGTCAGCTCCCGCCGTCCCTTCACCTCTAAAAAACTCCCAAGGCCACTGCAATTTGCTTTTTGAACCTAAGAAAGCCTCGCACTAAAGTCAACTTGCAAAACTACCATCTTGTCGATTCGGGTCTGCGCATGGATGTGTGTTTGGTCACTTCTACAGAGAATACAAGAAAAAGGTGTCATCTCTGATTATGCCAAAAGATAGCTGGCGTCACTGAAAATAACTGCAAGAAACTAGGAATATATAAAAAATGCCATTTTTTAATAAAGGAAGCTCAAAATATGACTAAATTTAATGTTTGATGAAATTATATATATATATATATATATATATATATATATATATATATATATATATATATATATATATATTATTTGCGAGAAGAAATGAAACTAAAGTGGCACCAACCGATAGCCCATGTAGAGGACTGCAAGTGTACAGTATTTCATAAACAATATTTGTGATGAATCTTAAGATACAAGGCTCCAGATATGTTATCTAAACTCCAAAGGTATGATATATAGCGTTTCTGATTTCTTGCATACATTATACCAAAAAAGGGTTAATTTGAACAAAAAATAGGCCGTAGATTATACGTTTCCTTAAGAATATTAGTGTGAGATTTTTTATTGTTTTTACTCATTTATAGAACCCAGCAGAACTGGGTACAAGAATGAAGAAGCCGAAATGTACCATACCACCTTGGTCCCCTTAAAAATATTTGTGGAACGAAATAAACTTAAAAAAAAATTGTGAAGAACGCTTTTGTTCATTACGGAAATGGGTCCACTACATTTATTGTTTTAGGCAAATCAAAATGCTCGCCTGACACGCGTGTTTGATTTCAAATAAAACCATCCACATAGTTGGCATTGACGTCGCATCAGTAGCCATTGAGATACCAATGCATTTGAGTTTGTGCCTTCTGTACAATTCATTTAGTACCTTTGAGTTCGTTTTCTTTTTCGGCAAGGACAAGTAGGATCGACCACTTTCATAGCAGCTGCCATGATGAGATGACGTCACGTGCAAGACATGCATTCGGGCAAGCACGTGCTAACGGTAGACACAGAGAAATAGTGGTGTTGTGGGTGCTGCTATTGTATTGTCAAGTATACATGAAACATCAATTACAGTTCAACTGTAACTGCCGAAACAGTATCGAAGTGTTATCGCCCAGATGTATGTGTAGTGCATAATCTCATGGCGACAGACTATTGCTAAGCTGAATGGCAAGTTCTACCTTACAGGCGTCTGGTGTTTTTTTTTGTTTTCTTTCCGTTTCTACCCAACCCCTGAAGCATTAGAATTTAGAAGCGTATGTGGCTAGAACTTCCACTAAGAGTGACATCGGAGAAATTTACAGAGAATGTACGAACAGTGGCGTATGTGTGCTGGTCGCGAAATTGCCATAATATGAACCATATTTTAGAAGAAAAAAAGTTAAATTATAAAAAAAAAGGATTTTTATGAGTTGTAGAATTTTCAATTTTGTTTTATTTACACCTTCATATGTTTGAAACAAATGATTTCTTAAGTCAGTTGGTGCGTTAAATAACGAACCAATATATTCGTCTTTCGTCGCTTCGCTACATTACAAACCGAATACAGCAGCTTTTGTGGAAATTTGTTACATAAGGAGCATAAAAAAACGTTTACCCCCTGAAATTGATACGATGCGGAATAGGAAGAGGGTATCCGAGGTGCCATGCACACCGGCTGCTTAGACATTTCTTCTTACTTCTGCTTAAGGTACGTTCTGCTGTTGTGTAAAGAGGCGCTTTCATAAGATCCCTTTCTGCAACATTCTAGGGTTCCCCGTAGGACGCGAGCTTCCAATGAAATGATGACATGTGCTATCCGACGGCCGTGGATTATCGTCTTTCGTAGCGGACGTTGTATCTTCGTGATCAACAAAGGTGGAGGTGAGAACAGTAGGGCGTCTTTTTCGAACGCCCATCCCACAACACGCGCTCCTTGCCTTTGGCCGTGCTTTGGCTGTGTGCACGCTCCACT
Source organism: Ixodes persulcatus (assembly GCA_013358835.2). NCBI lineage: Eukaryota > Metazoa > Arthropoda > Arachnida > Ixodida > Ixodidae > Ixodes > Ixodes persulcatus. Next base: position 89,623 of record JABSTQ010002108.1, on the reverse strand, counting down.
CTCACAAAACGCCGAGAGTTGTCGAGGGCATTGGAAGCTCGCACTGGAGGCGGGACAAGGGAAGCTCCTCCCTGCCATTCTCATCTTGTTTCTGGCTCGGGTCTGATCTCGTGCGCCGCTTTACACAGCTCTGACCTCTATGGCTTGTCATTTTTTTTGGAAAGGGACATAGCGAAAGGGGTGGCCAAACTCTTATTTCCCCTGTCCTAGTTAGTTTATTAGAACAGAAAAAAAAAGTGTCATCTGATTTTGTTAGAACGGGGTAAAAACGATTTTATTTTATTTTAGTAGAGCGTTAAAAAAACTGGCTGAACAGGTATTTTGTTATGTTTAAGAATAATCAGATATTGTTTGCATGTCTAGATTAAAGCTGTTTTTTGTAATCGGTCTATTCCATACAAACTTTGAACTCATGGAGTCATTGGTGGTCAAGCCCAATGTATATCATAAAAAAGCTACTTTTGCTATTTTGATTGACAGATGAATATACTATACTTCGTCTCACCCTAGCGATGGACTAAAGGCAAAAGCTACGGACCGCCAGATCCAATCATGAGCCACTTAGAAATCGCGTATTGCGCTTTGATGCGCGTATCAGTGCCCGAGTCTTGGATCACTGATGAAGATGGGCGGACAGTGGTTCGAATCGAAATAGCACTGAGTGACTCAACAATTTTACCTTGCAAAAAAGAGGCGGTTTGCAGGGTCGGAGCTATAGAAATGATGCATCGTTTTTGGGTTCGGAGCATTATTCGTCTACCCCTAATCAATGCTAGGCATGTCATAGTGTAGCGTGGAACGTGATTGGACCTGGCGGCCCATGGCTTTGGCCCTTAGTCCATCGTAGGATGAGACAAAGTATATAACAACTAATTTATGCCCCAACTTCACAGTTAGCCGGCCAGCATTCATCTCTTAGCAGCTAAAGAAAAACATTATTAGGAGAGTTTAAATGTCACACTCTCCTTTCTCTTTTGTAGCATATGCCCAAGCAGAAAATTATTATGATTATGTGCATTGATAGAGTGTCATCCGAAGGATCAAAGATAGCATTTAAGTTCCACAGGTTTATAATCAAACGTCTGCGGAGTGTGTTGATAATGATGAGTGGCATCGGGAAAAAAACCATGGCAAGCTATTTGTTTTCATGGAAGCATCTGCTGAGATACTGCCATATCCACCCGCCTTGATTGCCAGCGTGATTGTGGGCAACGCCATCTGCCATCATCAGGCATTTTGTTACATATTTTACGCATATTCTCACTACGACCAGCCTGCTTGTACAGTAATACCTAATTAGAATGAGTGTATGCTAGCGCTGTTAAAGTGATACCACTACAAGATTGCGAGTTGGAAATATTTTGAGTGATTACATTGCCCTTTACCTGAACAAGTGGAGGTTGATCCATCAAAACCACTTAAGCTCAAATACTCAGGGTGAATGCTTAAATAGTCGGACTTTAGTAAGTGCCTCAATTGGAGAGGTGTTATTCAAAGAACATATACCATGTCGGATCTATAAGCTTCTTCATGTTACAAAGGTGTTGGACACTGTAAATTCCACTGTACTCGTGGGGTGACAAGTGCAGTAGTCCCGATCAGGTACTGCCAACTGGTTTTTAGAGCCCATCGACAGGGATTTTGCACTGCTAGTAGTTTAATAATTACTGTAGTAGTGCACTAGTTATATAGGAGCCAATTTATAGGCACAGTTTGATTTTTTTTTTATCTCGTCTGGAAGAAAGATGTAGCTAGCAAACAACTTTTCTCCGGAACTTCGTTTTTTATATAGATCTTGTTATTGACAAAGTTACTGGAAGGTTCTATTGTCATGGTATTTGTAGTGTGCTCCAAAAAAGTACCTAGAACCCACCAAGTCACTGTTTTATTCACTTGCACACCCGGCGGCGTAGACTTTCCATTCTCCCGAGGGGGGGGCTGCTTCTCCGCACAATTTTTTTTTACACCGGCAATTATCAGTAGTTTATTTTAGGGGGTACATTTTACAGCGTATGTATATCGCCATGTGTCCGTCGCTGTGTGGGTTGTTTTGTTCACATGCGACTACTTGAAGCTCGTTACATGGCACGTAAACAGCGTCTCGGTAAGGATCATGGCCCAAGTGGGGGGAGGGGGCTCTGCCCCCCCCCCCCCGGATTTTACCAGGGGGGGGGGGGATCGAGCCCCGATGCCCCCCCCCCCCCCCCGTAGTCTACACCTATGTGCACACCTGTCGATTACTCAAGATATTTCGTTCATAAAAATGAGCACGATCTGGGAGCTACGCCTTCTTGGTGTACGCAGTGACCATTAAGGGAATGCAAGAAGATATTTCTCCTTGTAAATAGATATAGCCGGTGATGGATTAAGAGTTCGGGGGAAGCTCCCCCCACCGCTCTCCACTATAGTAAAAACAACACTGGAGATTAGGTCCTTTTCTCTCGAGCGTCTGTTCTGCTAATGTGAAAAGGGGTGGGAGGAGCTTCCCCTTTCCTCTTAAAAGGCAACTCCGGTCCATACTTTCGATTTTGGGATAATGACTGTTTTTAGCGCAGTCAGCGTCCCTGAATTGCAAGGTGTAATTTTTTTTCTCGTTATTGTGCGTAGTTTTAAAGATATCGACACATCAAAGATTTCTTTGGGGCGCGGCCAACAAAACTGAAGCTAGCCGCTCGAGGCCCCGGCAACACTGAAAATCAGCCGCTATGTGAACGTGACGTCAGGATCGTTCTGCTTCAACGAGTACGCAGGCCGAGCGGCACCTACCTCTGTTGCGCTAGCCGTCTAAAGATAGGAGGTAAGCGGATTTGTTTTAATTCTGTATACTTGGCAGTTATTCAGCATATGTAGCAAGAGTTAGTGCGTATACCAAAAAGCTAGCGACTGGTAAACCCGTGAACTCGTTTGGTGCCGTACTCGGCGGCCGCCGCCGTGCATGCGCTAGGCCGTGCTCGTCGCTTGTATACCCAAAAGCTAGCGACTGGAAAACGAGTGAACTCGCTCGGCGCCGTACTCGGTGGCTGTCGCCGTGCGTGGGGTCTTACGTACTCGTCGCTAGGCCTAAATTGTCATCGGGGCTCCGTGGATGGAGCGGCGTTGCTCTACGCCGCGTTGCCAGTGACGTACAGTACTTGGTGCCCTCTCGCTTTCGCGCTGCGGGTCAGTCCCAGACACAAAGCTTTGAGGCTCTCCGGCGTGGGCCGCGGCGCCCGAACACATGTGTGCTGGGCTGTACACGTCTGTTTTTTCGTACCTTTTTCCTCGGGCGCGTAAATGCCGAAGTCTAAAGTCCACTCGTCGAACAGCGTTCACCCACACCTTCTCCAATTTCCGGTCCGTTGGAAATTTGTGAAAAAGCACCCCCGGGTTGCACAGCGGGTTGTTTGAGCAGCCCACAGCGCTACAATTTGTACTCGGCATCTTTCGAGGAACAGCTGGGCAGTCTTGGGCGCACCGAGTTGCTCGCTAAAACGAGTCTTGGAGTCTTCACTAGCAAATAGACAAAAGGCAATACCGAAGCTACACGGGCTACAGATAAGAGCAACGGCTAAACACGCCAATCACAAGCCGAAGTAGCGGTGGTAGCTGGTCAAAGAAGCGCACTCCGCGCAACGCCCGGAAAGGAGGAAAAAAAGAGAACGATACTGACGTCACGGCCCAATGTTGTTTTAGCGATCGGCAACCCGCTGGCCGCCCGCTAAGAAGCAGCGGCTTGCGGCGGGTCGCATTTTTATTATCGGCATTAGTTGAGAATGCGGCGCCCCCCGGACGTATTTTTTTGGCTGGAGTCGTATTTGTGTCACTACAGCGATACCAGTAATTTATTGCATTTTATGTTTTGGCCGGAGTTGCCCTTTAACATGTCGCTGACTGTAGTATAAGATTTGAACATCATTGTTTGAAGATAGAGTGAGTAGGCAGGCGAGCTGGTTGATGTTACACCCTTTTGAAAAACCGGAGAGACGAGGTGTACCCTGGCCGAAAGTCCCAGGGGCGTGTGCAGTTTCCGGGAGTCGCGTGGGAGAGATGGTATAGAAACGACTGTGCCAACAAAATTTAGTAGCTGCGTTTGAGACGTCTTGTGTGTTGTCCCCTTTTTCTTCCGTCGTCTCCGGTTTCTCACAAATGTGTATCATTGCTTTCTTCAACTTTACCTGAAACTTGAAGTATAAAGTCTATGACAGGGGTGAATAAAAGTGGCAATGCGGGCGAGTTGGTTCATGATACAGCTGTAAACAGCGCACAAATAACAAATACGCGAAAGGTGCAGACGGGACAATCGGTGGACTTCAATTGAATATTTAATAAAATAAAACAAAAAAAAACATCGTACTCACAATCTACACAACTATCGCGTCGACACGTGCCTCAAAAAAGTGACCTCATTCCTATGTAAACAAACCGAGTTCAACTGACGCATGTTGCGCCTTCCTTTCAGATCCCATACGTTATCACGATTTTGGAAAAAAGGGAGTGATAAAGCTGCATGAGTACTGCTGGTAACTTATAATTTAGGAAAGGAAGGGTATGTAAACAAACCGAATTTTTATGTAAACAAACTTCGGTTTGTTTACATAAAATGAGGTGACTATTTTGTGGCACGTGTCGACGCGATAGTGATGTGGATTGTTTGTTCGATGTTTTTTTTGTTATTAAATATTCGGTTGATGTACAGCAATTCTTACGTCTACACATTCCTCGTCTTTGTTATTTGTGCGCCGTTTCTAGTTGAACCAACGGTGACCAGACAGACACATGCAGAGAGATATAAAAATAAATATTTTAAGTGAAGAGCCGCAGTAGAAAGGGGGGAAGGGGGGAGTTTTGTTTTATTTATTTCGTCTCACGGGGTGGTCACAATAAATTCCACTTATAAAGCAATAGCTCAGTATATTTTTTTTGTGCGTCGGCATTCCTGAACAAGCCCCTTAACGTTCACCTCATATGACGTTGTTATAATCATGAGCAGCCGTTGTTTGTCCGTCCTGGTCCCATGCTATATTTATTCTATCGGGTTCCTTGTTGAGAAGAGTGCCTAACAGCAGTACACAAACTCTCTTTTAATCTTTTTTTTTAATCTTTCTTTTTAATTGCAATATAAAAAGGATGACCTGTTCACATTGCAATTTCTTGTCTCATTTTATACCCTCGCCTTGCCCCGTCGCTTTGGCGGGTCCCCAAGAAGTGCCCGACGCACCCATGCATGAGGACCACTGTTATACACTTTGGCACATCCGCCACACTTCGTTAATGTCTCTTTGTGTATCGGTAAAATAAATATTTTGGGAATAATGTTAAACAGGGTTTGCTAACACATTTTTCGTCCAGCTTCAGAATGTTCTCAGCCTCAATAATTTCTCGATAGAGCAGTTAAAAGTCCTTGGCATTAACAGTGCAGCATCCATAGACCCGGCGATGAATGCTTAGACGTTCAGAATTGTATTTTTTATGTATTGCTTTCTTAAGTTGTCAATTACGCATATTCTAGTTTGTCCTATATATTGTTTTGCCACATAAAAAGGAAATATAATAAACCCCTTGTGTACCCTGATTTTGGGTAGGGTTTACTTTTAGAGCGCAGCTCCTAGGCGCCCGTTTCCGGGTTGAGCGGCGTCGGTGTCGTCGCCGGCGTCGGCGTAACCGCGCGCATTGCACTATGGGAAGTTTCCCCGCTAATGTTAGCCGGGAAAATTTCCCCTAAATTTACATGGGAAATTTTTCCGCTATAATTAGCGGAGAACGTTTTCCGCTTAATATAGCAGAGAACTTTTTCCGCTTAATATAGCAGCGAAACTTACTGTTAAATTCAGCAAAAAATTTCCACGCTAAATTTAGCGGGGAAATGAACGTCACGTGACATCAACACCAATTCAGTTTTCCCGCTAAATTTAGAGGGGAAAATAACGTTACAACTTTGTGTCTCGTCACCCGTGAACAAATTCAGCGGCAGGAGCTGAGGGGGACGAAAGGAGGAGGAGGAGGAGGGAAGAAAAGGAGAAGGGGAGAAGAGAAGGACAGTGGAGGAGGAGGAGGACAGGGTACGGAGGAGGGGCATACCCTCCACTCCGTAGCCTCCCTTCCTCCTCCTCAAGAGCTCCGCTCTAGTTTCGCATTCCAAAGATTCGTAACCGTTTTACTTTTTGCATAATCCTAAGAGTTTGTTGGGGGCAAAAAAGACTAAAATCGTAAAAGTTTGTTGGGGGTTGAAAATACTAAATCTACATTTACACCGTTCCTTATCTTTTCAGCCCAAACGAACTTTTAGGGCTATGCAAAAAGTGAACTATACCCAAAATCACGGTATAGGCTGCAGAAAAAAAAAAAAAAAGCACGAAACCTCTTACATCCCATGCACAGAAGGAGTGGTTTATTTTATTTCCCCCCCCCCCTCGTTGCAAAAATATATAGGAAAATCTGGAAAGTGTCTAAATGACCGCACAAAAGTGCACAATGAAGACATTAATAAATAAAAGTCTGGACATCTAGGCATTTCATTGCCGGGACTGCGGATACTCAGCAGACTTAAAAAAAAAAAAAAAAAAACTACTGTTGTCAGCAAGAACTTTACATGGCTCGCGCGAGATATTATTGAGATTGAAAACATTGTGGAGCTGAAGGAAACCTGTTAGCAAATCCTCTTTGACGTTATCCAAGAGAGTTTGTTTTACCTAGCAACAGAGGGAAAATAACAAGGTGTAGATGAAGACAAACGAAAATTCTGAGTTTATAGACAGCACTGAATGATTGATCTATTTTCACTGGTGTGTGTGCTTTAGTGTGAATAGTTACTGTGCACTGTAAGTTACAAGCCTAAATAGCCAACTCTCCCAATCCTCCATCTTAAGAGACATATGGGACACCCCCCTAGTTTTTAATTTTTTTTTTGCCATGCGATTTATTATGATGTTAGAAGACTATTCAATTAATATTTTGCTACAGTCTCACGTATATTTTTAATAAAGTAAAAAAAAATAATGCAACTGCTTGAAACCAGAACTGAGCTGGGGAGGAAGAAGAAATATAGAGGAGGAGAAAGATACCAGAAGTCACGTGGCTGTGCAACGCTTTTTATTTTCAATCAACGTATTTGCAGCAGTTTAGAAGCCCCCAAAAATGGGAATCATATGTTTTGTTCATCTCTAGTATTGCATGTGTGCCTTCCATGACATTCGATTTGACTATATCTGGTGGTTGTGTTTAAACCATAGAAAACGGCATGTTACCACGGAGAAGAGAGTGAGCGCGACTCAAACCGGCCAGCTCTTGATCGGCGGTTTTCGGGCGGACAGAAAACGAATTTCGAGCAGCAAGTTGTGTTCTGTGTAGTTGGGCTCTCACATGTCATGTAAAAATAAAAACCTTGGCAAGCATAAATACCCTGTCAGTGTCGCTTTAAAAACATATAGTCAGCGTCAAGCAGCACGCGACGCAGGCAGTTCAACGTTCTTGGATGATTATTTCCGTCGAGATATTCTCCAAAAAGCCTTCCCGGCTATGTTCCGGGTTTCGCAAAAAATAACTGATAGGGTTGGGTCCGGAGTGTGGGGACGGAATAGACACGTTCATTCATTTGCTTAGAAGCTGTGCAAAAAAGCAGCTCTCTTCGAAACGTGCCCCAAACCCCACCGGGTTTCGTCCGATCGTCGTGAAGTGACTATCGTCGACACTGTGTATTGGATATGCTGTGTTATTTCAGACCTTTCTCAAATCCTGTTCGGATAACGTTGCACCGTGGGGTACGTACAATATATGTTCTTCGATTGATGAGACGCGTGGAATTTCATGTTGTGGGCGGGGAATATTCATGCAGTTCGGACATCTTGTGTGGTCAAATATTTTCGACGGTTAAGACCTCTGTAGATTGACACGACTGAGTGTATGGTGCCGTAAAAAGATCAACGTTATGAAACGAACATTCCAGTTGCATTTGTTCTGTCGCGCACGGACTCACCCTAACAGCTTTCATTTCTTCGTTTTTCTTCTCAAAAATAGTACAATGCATTCTTAAAAAAAACCGAGAAATTGTTTTTATTGTGGGTAACGTTTTGAAAAATGCAGGTCCCATTTTGCCATAAGACACTGACAGTGAATTAGCAATGCATTTGCAAAACGAACGAGATACGCTGTGCATGCACAGACACAACATTTGCACCTCAAAAAGACAAGAACCCTCTGCCAACCATAACACCGGTGGCAGCGTTAGTACAGCTGCCACTGGTGTTATGGTTGGGGCCGTGAGACCGCCGCCACCCGCTCGTAGGACATTAGGTGGGAGAATGATCGTCGCAGTAACTGAATAAATAATTAGATTCTAATAATTCGCATAGCTTCCATAGAAATCTGCGTGAACACTGCATTGTTAAAATGATTCACCAAATCAATGTAAAAAGCTGATTAATGAATTTTAGTTAATTAATCTGCTGCGGTTTTACTGAAGGCGCTTGATTGAGATATAAACTATTTCTTCTAAAAATTTCGAAGGAATATTATGTAGTATAAATAATTTTTTTTTTTTTTTATGTATTTTGTTGCTCCCAAGCAGCCCGTGGGCCTATGGAAGGGGGCTCCTATTTTCAACCTCTACGTGTTTATGCGACATATGCCGCAGTGACCGGCCAAGCCGAATTAAAAAATAAGACTGCCATATCTAGCGATCGGGTAAACATGGCAAACGTAGAGGAGGGTGCGGGATTGGTTTGTCTGTTGTGTTGCTGTTATTTGTGTGTTCTGTTTGAGTATGTCAGCGCATTGTAACGTATATTCCCGCTTGTTTGTGTATTTAGAGTTTGAATGGCAAGGTAAATACCAGCGACGCAGTTTGCTGGTATTTATCGCTGTAAATCTTTTCTTGAAACCTGAAAAAAAAAAAAACTTTTTTTACAAAATTATTGAAAACAGAAACTTGTTCTTTTTTTATACAAATTCTTTGTATACATATTTAAGAACAAAAGCTGTTTTTCTACAAGGCTGAGAAACAAGAAGTCACTCATTTTACAGAAAGAAAAAGCATTGAAAACATTATTTTTCAATATAAAAGACAGAAACAGAGAAACTGACGAAAACAGATCATTTGTGGCAAGAGAGCTGCCATGCTTGTTGTGTTTTTATACATTTTTTTTTTTTTACAGTGTAGCTTCATCAGCCATATGTATCCGTGGAGCTGGCTAGTGCAGTGACCTGAATGAACAGATGTGTCCGGAGTATATGTACAGCTTGCCTAAACGCGAGGCTCGACTGCTGAATCCATAGCGAAACGCAATCCAAGAGGAAACCAGTGACGACCTAATATGATGCATTGTAAGTGAATCTCGGGTCTTGTATTACATAGGCTTCACCATTCCGGTCGTCCTTTTCGCGCGACACATTCTATTCACTTCATTTTGATAATATTTGTGTAAGGAATCGCGTATCTAACGTACCATAGAGTTATTACAATACACGCTAGAGGCTCAGCTGGCGCTAGTGTCTACGGGACTTCCGGTTGCAAATTGAAGCAGACAGCATGCAGTCTACTTTTCCAGTCTTCTTGTGTATTCCTATGGGAAAACGCGCGTGAGTTTTGTCTCTTCGCCGGAAAATAACATGAATAACGTTTGTTATTTCGGTTGTACCGGATAGTATGTGCCTTTATAATATGGTGATAGTGTAATTGCTTTAGTTACAGCATTTTTTCTTTAACACTGAACGATGTTAAACTTCGCTATATTTCAGGCCCAAACCTCTGTTCCATGGCAGGTATGTAGAAACAAACGACGATTCTAAGCAAAATAACGACCGAAAGAAATGTAAAGTGTGTTCGAAGTTCGCCAGCATTCTGTTGGTGCTTATATATTGTTAATATGCACGCCCTATCACTATATGAAAATGACCCCGTCGTGCATCTTTACGAGTGATTAAAAAAACGTTCGAAACGTAAAGAATAAAGTACGTGGGCTACTAAAAGTGTGTTTTCTTATTCTTTCCTATTTCGGGCAGTTTTTATCGGGCACCTGTTCTCTGGCTTCATCCTATTTGCAAAGATTTGGAGCGTGCGGGTGATGATTTGAACCCAGAACAAGCATCTTCGCACATATTCACGAGCAGAAAGAATAAAGCAGTACTTATTTATTGCAAATCGGACTGTATTACGTGACTTTCAATTTATTTTGATCGTCTGCAAGCACGAGGAGTTACTTATCCAGTGTTACTGCGTAGTTCTTGCCGTCTCTCTTGGTTTTCCAGATGTCCTTCGTTCGTTTGGCACGTATATCCCCCATGCTGGAAAGCGTCGACGCCGTGTTCGCGCTAACAGTGTCCGACAGTGCACATAAATACACGTACGAAGTGGTTTTAACACCGTTTTTCATGCCACGAATTTCAAATAAAAATGCTGTAACTGACCAATTATTTTGTCTGCGTGACTGAGAAATGTTCCAATGTGCCTAGTACGTGCAAATGATTCGTGATATTTGCGCTTATAGTCGAGCGCAGAGAGAAAATGCATTCGCTTTTTCCCATAGGAATGCATTACCGGAAGTCAATTTCTGACTGCTTGCTGTCTGCTTCAAAATGCAACAGCACACTAGCGCCAGCTGAGCCTCTAGCATTTATTGTAATAACTCTATGTAACATACGCAGGGAATAACAATGCTCAGACGGAGACTATATTGGTTGAGTCATTTACGGATGAGTCAACTTGATACATTAAGGCGCGTTCCCACCGGCGATTAGATCTAGTCGAGCGATAACTTTCATCGCAAAAGCGACCATCGCGGGCAAAAAGCGACGCGATTCGAGCAGTCGCTACTCGACCCGACGTTTTTGCGATGCGATCTAGTCACGGAGCGGCTGAGCCAATAAACGGCGTTCAGAGCGAGAGTTTTCGAGAAACGACTCGACAACGAAGGCGTTGGACTCGCTCCAACGCCTTCGTTGGAGCGAGTCCAACGCTCATCGCTCACGCCGGTGTGACCATCGCCGGTGGGAATGCGCCTTTAGTCAGCTTGACAACATGATACAGGCAGCCCTCGTTGCTACCGACAGTCAGCTCCATGGTGTTTATAAAAAAAACCATGTGGGACGTGCCTCGAAAACAAAACCGAAAGAAGATGAGACGGGAGGGAGGAACTTTCCTCCCGTCTGCCTGGAGAAGAAGAAAATAACTCATCTTTCTCTTCTTCCCGCGTCCGTTTGGGGGAGGGTCAGTAGAAGGGAGGAAAACGGGCCGTTGTTAACTTTTTCCTCCTTTTTTTTCTTAGAGTGTACAAGCCCGCTCGGAATACGAACAGAGCAACCTTGGCAACCTTGCAATCACACGGGCTTGCCCAACAACGCATACCGTGAACTAGAGCAGGGGTAGTTAGATCAGGCACCGACGCACGCCATGCATTGCTGTGAAGCGGCGAGCGGGGAAAGGTCCCGGATGTACGCAGCGGCGCTGCGGTAGCATGGGCTGGAGGATCCGAGCCTTCCGAACTCCTTCATCGAGCAGGTTTGGCCAAGCGGTTTGGCAGCGCGAACTGGGCTCCCCTTCAGATCTTTCCCCCGTGTTTTTTGTCGCTTATGTCGATTGAAGTGCAATAGATTAGCCGATTGCGACGACAAGAACGACGACAACTCCAGTAGGGTCGCAAATGCCACGCGACGCCGCGCTACTATAGCCCATGCTTTAGTGGCGCCCTCTTGTGCCGTCGACACGATGTGCGACAGGCGCGAGCGCTTGCTGAGCTCATTACCCCTTCTCTAGTTCACTTTATCACGGAAAAGATAGACGCAGCCTGGAGGTCTGTGAGAGCCTTCGGTCGAAGCACTCGATTACACTCGGCAAACTTATCTTTTCGTTTTTTTTTTTGTTTTTTTGTTTTTTTTTGTGGGGGGGGGGGGGGTTGTTTTGCCGGGGGAGTAATCGAGGGGTCACATCTCGTGTGCGCGCGACAGGTCGTACTGACGGTACTCGGACTTCATTTCGGAAAGTGCTATTCTTCCGCCATTAGTTACCATTCCATGCCTCGGCTTGATTCTGAGCCGCTGAAGTTGACAACTTCGAATACAGACAGGTGATAAAGTTCTGTAGCTGGTGTAAAAATAACCAAAGTCACTAAAAGTGAAGTTGCGTCGTGAGCTGCAGCCCTGCAATGCCGCCACAAAGAAATGTACAGTGTATACTTTATCTTAACACAGTAGGGTAATCACAATACTGTCGCGACATGTACGGGCGACTGAAGTCCCTTGATGCTTCTTTTAGAAGTAAACACAACCGATACAATGCCGCGACTGGCCGCGACTTGTAGAAAGCTCTTATCTACGAACTTTACGGGCGGCGTCTTCACTCGATATGATGTGTTTTTTATCCTTGCAGTGTTACGTCGAAGTAAACTTTTAATACCCACCCTGGCTTCATTGCGCGAAGGGAAAGACGGATGTGGTAAGATGAGGTGCGTACTTTCTTCCGCCGTGTTTTTCAATAGGCGAAGTTCTTCCACCGTGCTGTGTGCACGGCGGCCATAGCTGTGTGCGCGAATGCTGAGCGCGTGCTGATGGCGAGCTTCCACAGTTATTTTGCAACGTGCATTCCGCACCATGAAGAGTGCCGGTCTTAGCAGCCTAATTATGTGAGCTCGTTCTGAGCATGCGCTCTAAGCAACACCCACAAATATGGCGTCCAGTGAATACTCCTTATAGGCGGAGCGTGCACAAGGAGAGTTCGAAATGAGGATTTAACGCAGGTGGCTGATTGCCTCCCGTGTTTAATATTTTGACGAGCCTTACACGAAAAGTAGGATTTTAACTCGCAATTCGAGCAAAGGTATTTTTGCGCAGCAGCACTGGATTAAACTACCTATGTGCCTGTCCGCTTTCAGGAGTTCCAGTTTGAACACTTTGGGTAGCGTGGAAACACAAACCTTGAGAGCTACTTACAAAGAACAATTTCTGCCACGCACTTATGTGGACATGCATGGCAACTTTACTAAGGAAGCAACTATTTCCGGAATAAAAAACATTATTGACATTTTTCAATCAGGTAAGTTACGTTTAGCGTTCCGAATGTTTAGTTATTTGTGTTCCATAGTTGTATAGACCTTTCCAATGTTTACAAAATCACAGTCCAGCGTGCGATCTTCACAGTCCAGCACGTGCGTGTTCGTCGCTTCGGAAAGCGAGCAAAGCACGCGCCATACGCACGAACGCTCAAAATGGCACCGGCCACAAGCTCGTTTTTGGAAAGGTCTATACATACCGATATTACTGACCGATAAACACGAAGATTTGCTGGTGTTTTTTTGTGTGTAAATGTACGAGCGTGTTGTCTTCACGATTTAGGGCACGTTCATCGCAAATAGCGCCTATAGTAAGTTACAGCTCAAGATGGTAGGGCAAGGGAAAGGAAGGCTGGGGAGGAAGGAGTTGACGGAACGCTGGAAAGGAGAAGGGAAAACCTCCTCTTTTCTCCAGCGTTCCGTCTGCTCCCTCCTCTCCGACCTACCTTTCCCCCGTCCTACCTTCTTGAGTTGCATTGGACTACAGAAGATGAGGCCTGCGCCAGACGTCGTCGTCAGTGAACCTCGACATACCCCAAGCCGCCAACGTGCTAAAGCTCGTCGAGAAACCCCGCAAAGCGGCAGACGCGTCCGTCTTGGCGTCTCTACTTGCTAGCGTCACGCTCGTCGGGAGATACTGCGAGACGTGCTGGCGGCGACGCTGTGCATTACGCGCCGGCATTCCGGATTGGCCTCTTGAGGGGATACTTCCACAAAATTTGAAATATACCCGTCGTGCTCAGAAATAGGCTGAACATGGTCCACAATATCCGTAAATGACAATCACACGTTTGTATTTTGAGCCCGATTGCTGTGTTTTTCATTATAAATGACCCACTCTAGCAAGCGTTTGTAGAGCAGCGAGCGGAGAGCACGTCACATCTGCCGCTATCGTGGCGTAAAGTGTCTCGGGACGAGCAAAGCTGCGGCGAGGCTGACGAACAGAGGATGTCGCAGCCATTCCAGCCACAGAAGCGGCCGAAGCACGCCAGCGACCGGGCCACCACCACTAACCCCAAAGCTGCTTTTGCACGAATTTTGAGTGACTGGTTAATTTTCTATAATCTTGTAGACGGCCATACACTCGCACTTGTACCGCGAAAACCGGCGTCTGCCGTGCCTTCTCCCCACAGCATGATGGCGGCGCGCCGTCAATCATTCATATGACACGCGGCCATCTTGCTGTGGCCAAGCCACTTGAAGAACCCAATCGCCATCCCGGCAAGTCCTTGTACCGCGGGTGTTTCAGCGAATATTTCTAAAAAATTCTGTTAAATAGAGAACGCCCGATCCAGCAATTAAAACTTAGAGATATTTCGAAGGCGAGTTGGTACAAATTAATCTCTATTCGAATGCTGAGACTTCCGGGCAGCAAGGTTTTTCACCAGTGTGCCTAGATTTGAGTGTGGATCCGAATTCTCCACCTGGGTCACGTGGTTTATGGGCCGAGTTTCCAAAACAAAGTGCAAGGAGGTAGAGAAATCGAACGTCCCCAAGTTCTGCAAGCGACTCCCCCGCTATAATGACTGTACGGGGTCTTCGACTGGTATGTTTAGCGTCCTATGCTGTCCATACATCAAAATGGGTCCCGAAGTGGCCACAAATGACGTCACAGAAGCCGAAGTGTTATGCTGTTGCAAGTCGCGATCCTGTCGGCTTCTCGTAGAAACGCTAACGAGAAGCTGTCGTCACGGCGTCCCAAGCGTCTCAACTTCCGACTGCTGTAGCTTTCGTGGACTGTCACAGTGGAGAGCGATCTGAAGCAAAACAGGCGTCTGCCACATCCATCGCAGCTGCTGGGACACCGCCAGGATCGCGAACGGCGACACCATGACACTTGTATGATGTTATCAGGCGGAAATCAAGGAACCACTTCTTTGGACGCGGTAAACACACCAGTCGGAGACGCGTTCCAGGCACCATAGTCCCGCTACTTCCGCCATCCTCCTTGCCACCCAACAACTAGCGGGGGCAGTAATATTAGTGGCAGGTGCAGGAAATGAACGCTATCGAATTGCAAAAGCTCCCCATGAAACGAGTCGTTCCCTTCTTCAAATCTGGGCTAACTTATCTAAAATATTAGTGTTGTGTCATTGCCTCCTTTATCCGCACAAAGCCTGGCAATTCGACGACGTAGCCATAGAGTGCCCGGCCGCAGATTTGAAGCGCGAGGATCTGGAAGCAAAGAGCCATTTATCGGGGAACCTGGACGTCAGCGCACAGCTTTTGCAGCGGCGAGGACCCGAAACACACTTGGACGCTCGGCAGAAGTGTGTTTCAGCGTCTCGCCGTAGCGGAGCGCGGCTCTCCCCTCGTCCGTTGTTTACCGCTCCACCTTTTATATAGGAGGCTATGGCTGTGTGGATGTTTATGCTGGCTGAAGTTAGACAGAATCAATGGGCACCGGGTGTCTCAGCTGTCGATGAGAAATTTAGCAGCGCAGTACAACCGCTAGCCTGGAGTCTTTAACGTGCACCACGCAGTAGTGATGCACGGCCGCACGCCGGCGCGATGCTCCTCCAGATCGAAACGTGGAGAGGTGGGGGACTGAACTAGGATATCTGGGCTCTTTAGCGCGAGCTTTCGCTCCACCTGTTCCGAGCTGGTATGCTCTAAACTCACCGTAGATTGCCAAAGTATTGCACTCGAAAGCGTCCGCCGTTACTGTTCAATTTTAGCTTTGATCGGCCACTTCGCCGCGGAAAAATATACAGTGAAAGGGGTCTCGGGCTAACAAACATGAATTTGCACACCAGTGCAAGTTTCTGCAATGTTGCAAGGTCACAGGTGCATGCCAACCCCCGTCTCCCGAGCGGACGCACCGCGATTGACCATTGACCATGTTAAGACGCGCCCAGGTCGGGACGCGCTATACTTGAAATCACCGGTGTGACATGGTTGTATAAAAACAATACTGATTGCGCCGCAAAGTCTTCTAAACAAAACTATTTTTGAAAAAATCACGCTCCTGTCGTTTTGTACAAATCTCCAATAAACTTTCCTACAAAAATAGCTTTTTTTGTTTGGTTTTACGAAAAAACATGCTTTCTAAAAACTCGTAATGACTACAGTAAAAAAAAAAAATGATTGAGCCGCCATATTTGCGTTTCGAGCTTGGGAGTTTCGGTACTCTGAGAACATTCAATGACTCTAGTGTGCGCTAGCCCACTCAATCACGAATCCTCCGTCTCTATCACCTGTCAAGTCACTAAATCATAGGAAGGTGGCGCCATCGCCTTCCCTGCAGAACAGAAACAGATAACTAACATACGGACGACCAACTTCGCAAGGTGATTACCTGATTGGTATCTTTTGCCATGGAACTCGCCATTTTTGTACCTTAAGATCGTCGAAGCTTTTAAAAGGTCGTTCTAAACCAGTCGTGCCAAGATCGCTATGGAGCGACATCGTACTGAAAGCGTTCCTCGCCAAAATAAGCGTCTTTGGTGCATTGTTTGCAGTGAACATATCAGTCATGCTTATCTCCACAGATATCTTACAATTATATTGCTTCTCTTACGTCTTTCGGGACAGAAATATTATTTTTCAATGCGTCTAAGCACCGACGCTTCATGTGGTGGCGGTGTGTGGATAGCAACATCTCGGTATGCAAGAAACGTCTCTATAAAAGTTACCGGTCACCAGCGAATTCAGATCGGCTTACCAAGAACGAAAGGTCAAGTAGAAATTGCTTTTTTTATGAAACCGAATGGCGATCATAGAATAAGCTCGGCGCTACATTCCCATGGTACAGTGTCTTCAGTCACCAGAAACGTTAGTGTTATGTCTCGGCAGGTCGTAATCTGAGAACGCCTTTTACCTCCCCTTTTTATTGGTCGATGTGTTTACTATTCCACCTGGGCATAAGTGGATACATAGATGCTGAGTACGCAATGCGGCATGTTTCTCAACTGGGTTGTTTTTAAACAAAAGCAAAGAAATGCGGTATCTGTATTTCTTGGCAATAAAGCTGGGTCAATGTAAAACTCTTCTTTTCTTTTCAGACCTTATTCAGGGACAGACTTTGTTGGATGTGGGCAGCGGCCCAATGCTCTTGTGCTCGCTCATTGCCTCCAGTCGATTCAAGCACATCGTGCTGAGTGACTTACTCGAAAGCAACAGGCTCGAACTCTACAAATGGCTGAACAATCAAGAGGATGCTATCGACTGGACGACACCTGCAGAGCACATTGCAGCCTTCGAAGGCTATATGTAAGCTGAGGTCTTCTCATTTTTACCGCACTGGTGCGGTGCCGGTCAGTCGCGTCTTTATTTCATCTCCCTCCTTCTTGTGGCCGTCCTCGTTCCTCCGTTCCCTTTGTCATCGTTGTCTTCTTTTATTTCTCAAGCCGCTACTCTTCGCCGGACTTCGGAAGTTATCTCTTATTGGACAGCATTGAAGAACGTTTCCAACTGGCGTAGTTTCCGCCCAAGGACTCATACCGATATAATTACAGGATCGGTTACTCTTACTGTTGTAAGTTCTAAATAAATTACGTTTCGGCTTTTCGCGGTTTTGACTTTTATAGTCTTTATTAATGGTTAAGGGTTCCTTCGAATCTTTCTTCTTTTTTTACACAGAATATGTTTATAGATTGGACTTGATGCGAAAAGCGCTACGCTCAACCGTGTCAAAGAAGCGTTACACGCATGAAAGGCAACATAAAGGACCACTCAACCTATAGCAGCCGATGCATAAGCATCTAAACAGAAGTCTTACTTCGTCATAATTAACTATACGTAATCCTAATTAGGCGCAATTAAATTTAACAAGCGAGGTCTATCACGTAACTCAGCGGGCATCGAACCCCGGACAGTGTGATCCCATGGAGGACACGAAAGGGAGCGCACACAAAAGAACCAGGTGCATGTAGGTTACCGCGCTTTTTATGGGTTACTCTGTAGGGGTTACACCTCGGTGTTGATTAAAGAAACTTGTAGATAGGCTTTTTGTCTTAATCTGGTCCTTGTAACCTAGTCTTGACGAAAAAAATTTAAACATCAAAACAACTGCCTTTGTAACCCTTATTTTAGGCGCTACTCCGGTTGAAAAGTTACATTATAGGTGACCGAGCTTGCAGAGTATTACTCACGCGGTCGCCTGTGTTGGCAGGTAACCGTCTGCCCACGCAAACGGCTTCTGCGTGACGCAGCGTAGCACCTCACGTGATCTCACGATGTCACAGGACGAATTATAGCAAGGGTTCCGGGTTTATGGGGTTTATTTTAAGTCAAATTCGGAGGGACGTTTTTGGAAATCCTTTTTTCTCCACTGATTCGGTGGTTTTCGGCGCCGATACCCCCTACAGATGCATTGCGAATGCGAACGACATTAATTCACTCTATCGAAGGTCGGGCATCAGCTCCCGCATTTGTTATACCATCTCTAAAGGCACAACGCCATATCGATCATCAGATACATCATTCTCCTTGCTATACTGTCAGCATGACAATTTATTCGGCAGGCAAGCACGATAGAGAAATCGGTCATCTGCACTGACTCTCGGCACTTAAGGGGCACTCACGTTAATACCATCGATGAACTGATAAAAGCAACAACGGCGGATACATTTAGAAAGTTCTGATTGAAATGACGACGGCCATACAGGCAGGTTACCTCATTGCACTTCCGTACCTTCCAGCCTCGTGGATCTGTGACCTGATGCTTGGCACTGTGTGCCCAGCATGAATTCGACTGCCTTTTCAGACTTACGCAGAAAAGGCCGAAAATCGAGACGTTCTTGAACACCGTTCACGAGTATTCCGATGAAAAAGTAAGTGGGCTACGCTAATGCACATCGCTTACTGCGAGTCCAGGCCGCGATGCCATTGACTCATTGCCCTCCCTCTCTCCCTTAAAGCGGTTCAAATAAACGTTTTATAGTACTACTACTTATCGACACGCATCTTTCACATCATGATCAACTTTGCTTGCGCGTTGAGCACCTGTTGTTAGCGCCACGATCGCGAAATCATGTGCTTCAAGATCTGGGACCGCGGGAAGAAGATTCCCGGGAAGGTGAATGACGGGAAGGCACCCACCGATCCCCAGCGAAGTTGTCATGTTCAACTCAGAACCCAGAGGCGGAGCGACTCCCTTCGGATCGTGTGCTCCATCTCGCATCTGGTGTATTGATCCCGGCGCGCTCCAAAACGATGAGTGGAAGTCGCCATTAGTGACGCATTGTCTCGCCTCGCCACCCTGACGTTAGCAGCCGATGAGGTCTGTCAGGTGGCAAAACGTAGCACTAGGATATTATAGAATTCTCGATTCTGATAAAGTTCGAGCATAAGCCATGCGGGACAGCTAAGCAAACTCGGTGATATATGATATATGTATACCGCAGTTCAAAGGACAGCTTTAGAAAGAAGCCACAAAGTTCCCAAACCCTGTGTCATTATGTGGATTCTATACAAGAGGAGAACGCAATGTAGTTTGGTTGAGTGCACACGTATGCTCGAGGCCTGAGGCAAGAGGCGGCTCGGAGAAAGGAACTGGCTCAACACCGGTGGTCCAGCCCGTGGGGGCACAAACCAAGCTTGTCGCGGACCCGCCACCTGTACACCAAGCCCTCTATTCGAGAACTAGACGCTTGCCATCTCCAAAACTGCGACAACTTGTGAACCGTACTTTACGGACAAACTGGAAGATTGGCCGTATATACAACAGCGCGCGAGCTCCTCATACGTTCCTTAAATATTTTTTTGATTACTACAATTTTTTCGCTCACAGTCACCGTCCTATAATCCCAATTCTCTTTTCCTTTTATACCGTCACACCCTGATATACTTACAATTTCTCTGCACGTATTTGTATATAGCGTCAGCTATCATTGCAACATTGACCATCACTTCGTTGTTCTGTTTTACAGCGACGTCAAGAAGGGGGCGTCGGAAATAATGGAGCGCACACGCTCAGCCATTCGCAAGGTGGTCCCCTGCGACGTGCTCGATCCCGGAGTGCTCCCCGAGGAACACAAGAAAACCTTCGACGTCGTTTTTTCCTCCGGATGCCTGGACGCGGTCGCAGCAGACCACGAATCCTTCCGAATGATAGTCTGCAACGTGGGAACACTCGTGAAACCTGGCGGTCTGCTTGTCATTATGGGCGCGGGCGGTCTAAAACACTATACCGTGGGAGCAGTTGATTTTCCTTACTCGAACCTCACCGAAGATGTGCTAAAACAAGCGATTGCAGGTGCCGGCTTTCAGATGAAACTATACAGGTCTACAAAGTTTGAGGTTCCTTTGGAAACTTCGGACCTGTTTAAGTTTTTCCTGGTGGCCTCTAGAGCCTAAAGGCCTGTTCACACATACAGCGGAGCGCTAAGTAAGCGCTACGTGAGCGCTCCAAGGAGCGCTCATGTGGCGCTTCCTAGCGCGTGACTTCGTTCGAATATAGCGCGTGATTAGCGCTCCAGTAGCGCCTTGTAGCGCAGGCCTTGTTAGCGCTTCAGTAGCGCCATGTTAGCGCTTCAGTAGCGCTTCTTGTACCGCAGTGCTGCGGATTAGCGCGTGCACTGCGGTTCCGGTTCCTGTGGTTGAGTGTGCATCAGCAGCACCATGGCGGATATGTGGGAAGCTGAAATAGAACTGCGACAAATGCTCCTACATACGCGATTAGTGCATATGTGTGTGGACGGCTTAACGCCTAGAAGAGAATTCTGGGTGCGCGAAATCTTTCGCCACCGAGATACCAACGGGTACCCGACGAACCTTGTTCCTAGGCTGAGGGCTCATTCACACTGGAAACGGATCCGCGTTCGCAAAGCGGTTGCGAACGCGGTTGTATAAAGATCCAGTGCAATTGCACGCGCACTCGATGACATCAAGTGCGCGTGCAATTGTACTGGATCGTTATACAACCGCGTTTGCAACCGCTTTGCGAACGCGGATCCGCTTCCAGTGTGAATGAGCCCTGAGTCACCGAGACACACAGCTCTTTGGAAGGCGATTATTTTTAGCTGCATGCGTGTCTTTGAAACCGGGGACATTCATATCAAATAGAAAGCGATGAGGTCGTACCCAATCAATTAGTCGCTCAGAGTTCATGACTCTGGACCGCCTGCCCGACCCTTTGCTTGGAGAGCGGCTCTTTTACTTCCTCTTCTTTCAATGCCAAAAGAAAACAACAACAAAGGAATTGCCGTGCACGCGCTGTTCCGCAGCTGCAAGCACGGCACAGGGAGCGTGAGAGCGCTAACAAAGCGCTTCTGTAGCGCTAACAGAGCGCTATCAAAGCGCTTCTGAAGCGCTAACAGAGCGCTAACAAAGCGCTTCTGTAGCGCTAACAGAGCGCTACTGAAGCGCTAACCGAGCGCTACATCACGCGCTAGGAAGCGCCACATGAGCGCTCCTTGGAGCGCTAACGAAGGCCTGTAGCGGAGCGCTACGAGCGTAGCGCTTACCTCGCGCTAAGCGCGTGCTGACGGGAGCGTTCACCAGCTTTGTATCGCACCGTCAAAACTGTTGCTCATGGCAGACGATAAGTAGCTGACGGCACGTGAGGAGCGCTACATCAGCGCTTCGCTGCATGTGAGAACCGACCTTGAACCGGTCCTTAATTCGGCTTATGGAACTGTGCTTCCCTTCATGCGAGATAATTTACTTTGCCCGGTCCTGCTCTCTTACTCTCAACATGTTTAGCTGCTCTAATAAAGGCTTCATAATTCCAAGTTTATATTTTATTTTAAATCCTTATCAAAACTGCCGGCTTGTTGTGGTCCGCGCAGTGTTTTAGGCTCGTCAAACGCAAAGATAATTTCTATTATGACGTAGGGAGGGAGCCGAAAAATTGCTGCGAAGTTTCTTTTATTATTCAGCCAATCCGTTCATCCTCGTGATGTTTTCTATAGAAGGGATAACAAATTCGTACCACTCCCAAGGCGCCCAACAAGAACAGCACGAGGGAGTGAGCGAACACTATTTGTGAAAACTTGGAAGAAATCGCTTTCTTGAACGAACACCGTGAAAGTTGACATTAAGCTGAGTCTAGTTTTATTTCCGTCAATGATAGAAAAATTTGTTGAAATGCCACACCTGTCGTTCTGATCCTGTCGCCCGGCATCAAAGTGTTGGCCAACGTATAGTTATTATTGACGTGCGCAATGAAAAGCGTGGCCGTGATTGGCCTTCCGCAATCGTCCAAACGCTTACTATGACGTCTTGAGTGTGATGAATTGTACTTTCATTAATTAGAAAAAATACGGACCTTCGCCAACCAAGTTGGCGAAGGTTCGTATGCACGTAACATAAGAAAACGCAAGGAGAAGGTGCAGTGTTAATTAACGCCGTACGGTCACTAGGACAGCATACACCCTGACGCCGTTTACGCACGAGTTTAAGCCACGCGCAGGCGTGAACCACGTCTCACATGCCCCGCAGTGTCCATCAAAGTTTACCCCCAAGTTTTTTACACTTGCGCCAACGAGGAGCGGCAGGAGATCGCTCGGGGGACCGCCATTGCACATAATCGTGCACCTGGTGGAGTTTAGCTCTCTCCCGGACAAAGACGCGTGAAAGAAAAAAACCTAGAGCGTCCCCCCCCCCCCCTCCCCACAGCACACTGTCGCCATCACGGACTAAAAGCGTTGCATCATCAGCGCACGCGGTCTCCTTTACCTGACCGTTCCTCGGAAGCTGCAGACCAGGAACGGTAGAGGCTCAGTCAAGGCCCAGAAGGAAATGTTCCAGGCTGAGAATTAACAAGGCTGGAGAGAGAGGGCACCTCCGGCAAACATTCCGCGCAACCGGGAAGCGTGCTGCGGGAATTACCTCGACAGACAACTCACTTTGCGTGTCGCTGTACAGAGACTGGAACAGAGAAGTGTTCTTTGGAGGCAGTCTAAACGCTGCTAAGACGCTGAGCAGATATCTGTGTTCAACGCGGTCGAAGGCATTGAGCTGGTCAAGGAATACTAGCAGATCATGTGCCTGTCCCGCTCATACGCGGGACTCCAGAAGGTCCCGCGTAAGAGCCACCAGGAAGTGGATGGTGCGACCCAGAACGAAGCAGGCGTGACGCAAATCAACTCTGGGAGTACGGTCTGCATCTGCGACGAACAAATAGTGGCTATAGAGGTTTGTAGAACGCATTTAACAGCGTAATTGGGCGCCAGGCCCAATTACGCGCCCAGACCCCTTTTTGTTGTATAGGAATTAGTTGCCGTTTGCTTTATATCCCTTTCAGATCTAGTTCGCAACCTATTCGCACTGGAGTCGCTCCTTGACAATTTGCAAAAATCGTGCCATTTCAAACCCAAATATACTTGAAGTAATCTTGGTTTCCTTGTGTGCGGCCTTCCCAAAAGAGGCTTCGATCGATTCATTTGCGTTAGATATGCGTCGGAATGACTCTGAGAAAGAGTACATTTTTTCATGAGCTTACGTAGTTCACCGCGCCCTTTCAACAAGTTTTCTTGTTTGGAAACAAGCCCACCGAAGGTCGTCTATCCGTGCAGTGAGACAGTGAGTGATTACGAGTACGTTGAACGCGAAGCAGCTCCCGTCCTGCAGGTATTGTTTGCTCTTCGGCGGTGACGGCGACGGGGAACAGACATCTACTAAAGGCTGGCTCACAAACTTGCGACCACTGAGCTCTATTGAAGTAGGCTGGATCGCATTTTGATGCTTGTCTTGCTGAGGTCGGGCGGTGCCACCAGCAGCCATCGCTTGACACCAGCTAATACATGGGACTCTAGGGGGAGAAACGGGAAAAACTGCTCTTTCGTACCTTGGGAGATTGTTCCCAACGATTACACTCTTATTGTTTTTCGGGAATAACTGCTAATATTCTGGGCGCAAATATGAAAAAAAAAAAAGAAAAAAACGTTCGAACGCCAATCTTTTTCAAAGAAATGTCTTTTGGTTGAGTGTCGAAGTTTGCGCTTCGTTGGGCGTAAATTTTGTTGCGGTTCAATGAGACAAGGGTAGCCGAGAGTCAATGTGTGGTCGTTCGTCATATCGAGGTCATCGGAGCTTAGCAGACGGTAAGGTAAAGGGCTTTTAGTGAGGACATCGTTTCGGGCGCTTGTACAGGTTACTTCTGGTACAAGCTCTTGCTTTGAACAGCTGTGAGGGCTTCTGTGACAAACCTAGAACTAGGAACGTGTCGTTCATTTTTTAAACGTGTCATTCATTTATCAGCTGAAGCATTCGACGACCACACAGTCGGTGGTGCTCCGGTAAATTTGATTTTTTTCAATCGGCGTTCGACCGCTTGACAAATACCGATTCAATCTCCATACTCCCGATAGAATGATCGCAGCACATCATAAGTACTCAACTTCAAGCGCAACGTAGAAGCCTAAATATTTCTACTTTTGTGCGTTCCTCCCATAGACTTGCGTGTATTTCTCAGGGTGTCGAACCGAACCCGAACCCAAACCGAAAACCGGATCAAAATCGCAATTTTTGACCGAACCGGAACAAAACCGAAACCGAAATCGCACGCCTCATATTGAACCTGAACCGGAACGAAACCATAATCTGATGTGGCGGTTACCGGTTCAAGGAAAACGGTTCAGGGCCAATTGTGTCAATAATTGGTTTAAATGGGAAAAGTTGCGGGCGTATATTTTTCTCATGTTGCCAAGGCTAATCCTAACGTACTATGAGATATTTTTACATTTCGTTTTTATTGCACACGTAATAAAAAATACACATCTGGAAAGCTTCAACTTTCCCTTGTTTCTCGGATTGATCCTGGCGGCGCGGTAGCGGCGGCGGCGATTTGAAAGCACCGCTTGACCGTTTGGCTAAAAATGTTCATGTGTCGGAGCGTATTGCGCCACTGTAGGCACGGAGGCCAACGCGTCCGCGAATGTTTGACCTCAAGATGGACCGTGGTTGCAGTCGATGAGCCATTTAGCCAATCGAGCACCGAGAACGCACCAAGTGACCTTCCGCTTGAGTGCAGCGACACCATGAAGGAAGGAGAGACAAGTTCCGCGCTGCATCGGCAGTATAGTTTGTAGGGTCGCCCGCGGTCCATTTAAATGAAAAGCAATATTTTCTTCAACGTGCTCAAAATGTTACCTTAAAAGAAAAAACATGGGTTGTTGGAGGCAGCGCTACTCGGCGATGATTCGCCGACCCGCCGCGCCCTTAAAGGAGGCCAGGGGGAGGAGGACGGGGGGGGAGAAGAAAATGTGTCTGTTTATTTTTTTTTGTAGGTTTGTCAGACTAGCAAGGCCAGCATGTCGCCTGTTCAACCATTTTCTCATTTTTGTTTGAAGTCCTCTTTCATCGTCTTCAACTGAGCAATTGAGAAACGTCGTTCGCTACCGGAACTTTGTTCGATGGCTGACAGGTACAAATGAATGACCCGGTCTGTGGGACTCGGACCGGGTCATTAATTTGTACCCAATCTGAATCCCTCAGGCCGGGTCATTTGCATAGAGCGTTGTTTGTGATAAAAAAGTCAAAGTGACCAGACAAAACATCGCCACGAGATCGTTAGAGCAGTGTTTTTTCGCCAGAACCCGAAGCGCTGTCAAAATGTAGTCACATTTCATTATACGTACGTGTTCACGTGTCCGGTCATTGACACATCGGCCGGTCTGGCCAATGTATCCACGACCACAGCTTAATTAACCATAAACTACCCAAACTGCGCACTCGATGTCCCGTTTCTATGTTTTACGGCCCATTTGTTTCCTCTTGTTCCCCTGTCAGCCACTCGGGGCATAGCTGTGACATCTTACTGGGTGCCGAAAACAGGTAGCATGTATACAAAAAACAAAAAAAAAAAGAAAACACGTGTGTGCAGAGCGAAACAAACCAAAACGTATGGAGGGCAAGGAATCTACCTAGATACCTTTTTGCTGTTTACAAAATCACAGCCCAGCATGAGCGTGTTCGTCGCTTCGGAAAGCGAACAAAGCACGCGCTATCCACGCTTTACAGCAGCTGTGCATGGGCGCCGCCATAGCTGACCTTCAGTTTTTCTTCCCTCTTATTCGTTCGCTTGACTTCATCATTTCCACAGCAGGACAGGTTATTGCCATTTTAAGTGTTACTGTGTCCTTCCCCCCAGCATAGGCCGTCGTGGAGACTCGTCAACGCCCGCTTCAGTGGCTCGGCATCTCGGTAAGACAAGAGAAGGGCGGCTATGGCGGCTCATTCTGGCGCGTGTGTAAAGCGTCTATACGCCCGAACACTAAAGATGGCACCGGCCACAAGCTCTTTTTTGGAAAGGTCTCTGTACCCATCCCGAAAATACGCCCTCTTCTGGCGGATTTTGAAATAATGCACAGCGGCGTGTGCAAAAGACACCATAAAAATGAAAAGCCGATCGCTTATATATAGTTCACTTAAGAACAGTAATATACAGGTAATAGCCTTGCCCATTAATGGTGTTTTTTAGGCAGGTCACTACGCAGAGTTTTTTTTTCTTTTTTTTTATATCTGCCTGAAGAGAGAGTAGTATTGGAATGGGTCTATTGCAAGTATCTCGTGCTCAGAAAAAGCTGCAGGAAGTGCTCGGTCAATATTCAAATGTCGAGTTAGGAACCGGTTCGAACCGGTTCGCCCTTATTAAAACCGGTAACCGGAGTGATATGTACGCTACACTAAACCGGAACCGAACCGGAACAAAATACAATGCTACTGAACCCGAACCCGAACCGAACCGAACCGAAATAATGACCGGTTCGACACCCTGGTATTTCCTGGTGTCAAGCAATGGCCGCCGGTGGTGCCACCGACGAGCTCCCGATACGAGATTCAGCCTACTACAATAGTGATCAGTGCTTGCGACTACTTACGACTGAGTGCCTCACAACCTCTTGGAATCTATTACGAGGCAAGAACAGACTGGAACCTTCTATCGGGTAACCGTGGAACACGGCCTTTATATATATTTGTTTTCGTACATCAGGGCCGGCTTGCTAGAACAGCGTCTCAGCTGAGACTGGGTGAAAGAAAGCACTGCAAAGGCTGGGGCGCGCGAGCGTCTTGAGACGCAACTAGAGTCCCGCTCAGCTCGTGCGCTGGCTTTGGCAGTGACTTTCCAAAAACGAGCTTGTGGCCGGTGACATTTTGAGCGTTCGTGCGTATGGCGCGTGCTTTGCTCGTTTTCCGAAGCGACGAACACGCACGTGCTGGCTGTGAAGATTGCACGCTGGACTGTGATTTTGTAAACATTGGAAAGGTCTATACTTCGTTTCACTTTATCTGAGAGCGAAGCCAAAGCTAGAAGCGCGAGACCAGCGCTTTTTGCATTTCTCCCCAGCTCGCGCTGCTCGAGCAAAGCGTGAATGGCGCGGAGCTTCCGTGCTCGCGCTTCCAGTTTTGCCTTCGCTCGCACATAAGGTGAAACGAAGTATAGCAAGTCGGCCCTGATCTCGTAAACACTTCAAAACCTTCGCTCCAGTGAAAGCAGTTCCAGGGTCACTTCACAGGAGGCTCCAGCGTTCCCGTTATGTTCTCTCATGGTAAGAGGTCAGACACCTCGGTCGTAAGCAAAAGGAGGTGTGTGGGCGGACCTGTAGTCGTGATCTTGTTCGTTAGGAGCGCGTCTGGTACTTGCTCGTCGACAAAAAAACAACGTACCATTGAGGTATTTTCTTTTCTTTTTTTTTTTCTAAAAAAAAAGTTCCCGTTCGTATAGAGCTTGGTGGGATTTAGAAAGGGATGGAAAAGTGAAGATATCAATTGCTAGGACTAGCAGACGACGCCGGCTTCGGTCGCCCGAACGCAGACGCCACTACTCCCTCTGCGCTAGGACTGAGAGCAGACGACGCTCGCTTGCTCTGATCGGAGGGATGCGGTGGGTAGAGATAAGAGCAGCTAGCCTTTTCATCTACCCACTACCCTTCCAATCAGTACTCGGTGCTGTAACGTCGTACCCACTGTGCGAGAAGCAGACGAACGTGCTCGCCACATTAAGGAATGTCAAAACAAAACATGCTTAATTAATGAATGACAAAAAAAAAAAAACAGAAGCGGGCACGTTTTTTTATAAAGCGCAAATATTTCGGCGCGCGCGTTCGTTTTCAGTGAGGGAAAGGCAAACAGCACGGTTTCTTTCCTCGCAATCTGGCTGTCGTCTCCTTCCCTTTCTGGTTTTCGAGTGGCTGCAAACTGACAGCAACACCCGAAGCCTCGACAACGGCCAGCAGAGTGTGTGAGTGGCTACGTCCTGCGCTCTACCATGAGCACGCTCTAAGGCTTATTTGTTTAAGGACGCAAGCGAAGGGTGACTTTTTCCTTTCTAAAGCCGGCCCAAAGCGAACCGGAAGCGGAAAGTAAAGCTTCGCTTCCTCCGACAAATGTTGTGCACAGCAAAAAGCGCGTTCTGTGTGGACAGCTCTTTAGCCGATTTCAGGAAGTCCAATAGGGGACAGCGACAAGCTTCAGAAGATAGAGAGAGAGGCGTGGACGGTCGACGGCCCACTCACCACGGTCACCATCTCCTCGCTGGCCCAGTAGTCGTCGGTCACGTCCCTGCGCACGGTCTTGGGTTTGGGCGCCCGGATGTTGATGGCCGAGGTACGATAGCAGACGAGCACAATGCAGGCCGGCACCAGGAAACCCAGCACGAAGTACACGAGCGTGAAGGACTTGTAGCTGGAGTCGTTGTGGCGCCAATCGATGGTGCACGACTGCAACGACGGCTCAAGGCCGTACCTGTAGCGGGAGAAAATCATGTGTGGAGAAGTCTGTCGCATTACTAGAGAAATGTTTTAACACAAATGCCCCCACTCCCCCTTCTCCCTCCGCCCTAGCAAAAAGCATCCACTTATTTCCGGCTGATGAATAACAACAGGAACTAGGCTGTAGCATTACATTTTAATAAATACATATTTGACAACTATTCCTATTAATATTACTTTGATCTTAATCAAGCGGCCAACTAAGGCGCCAGACATATTCACGACGGAACGGCGGACTCCTCGTATGACGTGTGGGAAAATTATTACGTAGGATCATGGCCTCTCTACTTACAGGTATGTTATTTTCGCACCGGAAAATCTTGGGCTATCAGACGCATCGTAGTGGTTGTCGGATGTTTTGTCATGGAAGTCTCTGACTCTTACGAAAATGCAAGCAGTGCTCAGAAAGACAAGGAGCACTTGATTGCTGTTGGCATTGACGATTGACATGAAAGGCGACATGAAATCAATGTCATTCACTAGATTCAGCAGGGTCAGTCGGCAGTCATATAATGTCACATGTCACTACGTCAAGTGACGACCATATTAGCGTATTCGACGTGCAAGTGTTTCAGGCGTACAGAAACAAATGCCAAACGGACAAGATTCAACGTTTTGCTTTTCCATAAAGGAAAAAAGAGCCAATAATGGAAGTTCCAAGACTCGGGTCGGGTATATACCATAATTTTATTTTCACTCACCAACATAAGATGGACTTTAGAAAGAGTTGTTTTCTCTATATTTATTTATCATTAATTACTCCGCAGTGCCCAGGGGCGTTACAGCAAGATTCTTCTTAGACTGACCCACTCAATTTTGCAATGGAAATTCAAAATTACAAACCATAGCAATAGGTATTATATTTTCCCGTGCTAGCTTTGCGAGATAAACGAGGGGCGGTTTCATAAAGCGCCATTCGCACGAGGGAGGAATCCGCGCAGGGATGTGCATGAGGTCAACAGCAGGCGCAATTTCCTCCTCAGCTTCGTCGGCACCTCGTCTCGATTCACACCGACGAGGAGCCGGGAAGGGGGGATGTCAGAGTTTGCAGTCAAATTTAGCGGTTTCGACACTTAACACCTCCGCAGACAAGTATAGCGAGCTCTGCATTGAGCACGAAATAGTTTGAGGACAAAATATAATTGAAAACAAACTTATCCGCCGCCAAACCAGGATCGTTTCTGCTGCCCGAGCATCTCTCATTCACTCCGCCGCGTAGCCGACGTCATAGCGTCTCATCCTAAAATAAACCTAACGTTTTCGTCCCGCGATGGACGCGCTGGGGATTTCTCCCTCGTGTGAAAAGCGCTTTAGCGGTGAAACTCCTCGAACCTCGTTACCGTGATTTTTCTCCCGTAAGAATACACTTTGAGCAGCATTCGAACAGGGAGAAATCGCCGGGATTTCTTTGCGGAGTGCACACCGCGCGACAAAGACGCCACGCTTTTGCGATGCTGGGTGATGACGTCAGCTCCTCGATAGAGTGGCGGAGAACCTCAGACGGTACAATCCACAAGAATCACTAATTTTTGTTTTTTTTTCTTTTGTGCTGTTTGCGATTTTTTAGGAATGAAAGCATTGGTGCCAAGGGCAAAACCCGCTAGATTAGACTGCGGTAATACAAAAAGTAGAAACCATTCAGTTCGACAGCTCACGCTGTCAGCCCTGCCACCGGCACATGTTCCGTGCAAACAACGCCGCCTCTATCAGGATGCCTGTCGCGCCGCGCGTCCTTCGTACCCTCTCCTCAAACGGCCGCGAGAGGCGCTGGCTTCCCACCACGCGACGACGACGACGTCTGTGGGAACCAGGACAAAGATAACTGGCAAAATCTCCTGGAACTCATCACCAGAAAATTTATGAAGCCTCTCTTCAGCATTTATGCTTTGAGAGTGACGCATAGGAATGCTGCCGTGAAGCGTTTTGAGCGGTAACTGCTATCCGGCAAAGTGTTAACCTGGTCCCCTGACGCCTACAGCTTGACAACAGAAGCGCCCAAATAAAGTTCTGCTATGCACGTGAATTGGAATTTTGGTATATATATTAATGTAGAATGTGTGTCGGAAATGTCTTTAGAAAACTGCACGTGAACAGCACTACCTAAAACACAATTTGCATAGCAGGATTGGCAGTATCGGGATACAAATGTACAAATGTATCGCGATAGTATTTCAAAAATACATCGTGTTTGTATTACTCTATCGCGACACAATATTTTTAGATCGGTACGTGTATTTCTGTATGGAAATAAATTTTCCCCTGTAGTCCTGGTATTGAGAGACAAATCAAAAATCAATCCAAACCCCCCCGGGCCGACTCTCTCAACTTACACTATAGCCGAGTTTACATGAATGCGACTTAGTCGCATCGAATTTGGTTGTCGCATTTAATGCGGTTATGTAGACGGAATACAGCGTCAGGAAAGCGCATCGCATTCAAGTTGCTAGACGGAGGTGGATCGAGACGGTGAATGCGCATTCATCCAGCTTATGTAAACAGAGCTCAAAATGCCTGTCATAGGAGCCTCGCGTTGCATTTTGGAACGTGGAGGATAATGGGAAGGCGCTAGCTGCGGTGCGAGTGAACAGCAGAAAACATGGCCGCGGCCAACCTCGTTGGCAGCGGCGAAGGGGCCGCCCTTTTCGGAGGTACATTGGGGGACGGAGGCGGAGCCACCGTGATGAGATCATAACTCAGACAGATAAATGGAGAGTAGTGGCCTTTAGTATAGGGTGGCACTTTGCGCGCCCTAACCTAATGTGTCGTCTTTTTTTTTACTAGTTATCAATATGATTTGTGTTTTGGTTCGCTTGTTTTGGTGCACTTTCACAGAAATAGCATTTTTAAAATAATTTATCTTCAAATCAAAAACCTGCATCGGTAGATTTAAAAGGTCCGGAGATTGCACAATACCTCTGGGGCTTTACTGGCTTTACTTCTCCTGTATGGTCCCATGCTAAATAGCAGAGCCGGAAGGTTTCTTTTTGTACGAGTGACTTTTGGAGTAACAAGAGCAATGAGCGTTCACGGAAGCGAGGCACAACTTTTAAGGGATTTGAATGCCACTGTATTTTGTGTTTTCAGCTGTCCCGGTGGACGATTTCTGCTTGTGACGTTATAATTAGGGTTCCGTATTTTCGAATAAATCCGAAAAAAATCTGAACATTTGCCGGTAAATGTTTTGTGAATTCGGATTTTTTCGAAAAACTCAGAATTTCGAGGTGACAAACAGAAAATAACAAAGCAAAAAAAAAAGGACGGTGTTTCAGAAATAAACTTTATAAGCACACAAGATCAGCACTCCTGAGGAGATGCAACTTGAGTTTCCTTTTAAAGTTTGAACTACACACAGAAGGGGTTTGCCTCTTAGCTCGTCAAGGTTCCTTCAGGACAACGGGTCATGGTACCCAAACATCATTTATTTTGTTTTAAAATTTGAAAAAAAGTTATGAACACAGTAACACTTTGAATTTAAAAAAAAGGGTAATCTTACAAAAATAAACTTTGATAAAACCCAAATTTTCAGCCAAAAATAAACTAAAAAAAAACACCCTTCAAATTCTACGATAAATAAACTCCGAAAACACGGAATATTCAGCGGCCGTAGTTTGTAAGCGCTCATTGGTGATCGGGCACGAGGATTATTGAGTCCATGCTCGCTCAAGCGCGTCGTAGTGGCGAAGGTGACATTCGCTGGCGGCCATAGTTTAGTCCGTTCCTGCTCAACGCGAACTTACGATTAGCTTCCACAACTCTTCTGCAAAGTGCATTGCACAAATATTTAGTTCTTCTCAGAAGATAAGGATTTGGCGGGGAGGGGGGGGGGGGGTGCTCGTTTTGAGCTTGCGGTCACGGCGGTTAGGTGGGGAGACACCCTGCAGTGCGCATGGTAAGTTGCCAGTAAAGTCCTTGCTTCGCATTGGTTGCAAGCGGCGCCACCAGGGGAATCTTCGGTACGCGGCTAATGGCAGCCTGTCGCCGACTCGGTTTTCTATGCTTCTCCATTGGAGACATGCTTCTTTTTTAACGTCGTTTTCTGGTGCCCCACGTCACGCAGAGCTTGGTACTTGCGTTAAGGCCTGCTCACATACAGCGGAGCGCTGAATCAGCACCACGCAGCGTTACTAAAACACTCAGTTGGGAAACTCGCCGTCGAAACCTGGGCCGCTGGCGTCCACCGAGACCGAGCTAAATGCGACAACAGCGCCACTCTTTGTCATTTGTCTGTACTGTGGTCACCTTGAGCTTTTAGAAAGCCTTTTTTTGCGAAAAAACAAACGGAAAAGACTCTTTTTGTAGTAACTTTTATTGGAGTTCAGTACAAAATGAGGGGCGCGTGATGTTTTTAAAATCTTTAGTTTGCAAGGTTTTGTGGCACAATTAATATTGTTTTTATACAACCATGCCTCAGCGGTGCTTTCAGGTGGCGCGTCCCGACCTAGGTGCATTTTAACTTCGGGAGCAAGACGCGGCGCGTCCGCCGGGAAGACGGGGGTGACGCTCTTGTAACCTCTTCCATAGTATCTGTTCTGGCCGAAATGGCCGATTAAAGCCAAAATAAAAAGTGACGTGCGGTTCCTCGAATGGCCGCTGCGGGAAAAATGGTGGCGTTGTGTTCGTCATTAGCTCGGTGCTGGAGGACAGATCGGAGACACTTTTTGAAGGCAGTCTCTATGGCAGTTTCCCAACTGAGTGTTTTAGTTACGTTGGCACCACGTGAGCGCTCGAAAGAGCGCTCATGTGGCGCTTCTTAGCGCATGACTTAGTTCTAATATAGCGCGCGATTAGCGCTTTTAGTAGCGCCTTGTTAGCGCTTCAGTAGCACTTCAGTAGCGCCTTGTTAGCCCCTCTTGTACCGCGCTTACTGCTGCGGATTAGCGCCTGCACTGCGGTTCCGGTTCTTGTTGTTGGGTGTGCAGCAGCAGCACCATGGCGGACATGTGGGACGCTGATATAGAAACGCGACAAATGCTCTTACATACGCAATTAGTGCATATCTGTGTGGACGGCTTGACGCCCAGAAGGGCCTTCTGGTTGCGCAAAATCTTTCGCCACCGAGATACCGACGCCTACCCGGCGAACCTTGTTCTCAGGCTGAGGGACCGAGACACAAAGCTCTTTCGAATGAAATTATATTTTAACTGCCAGTATTTTAAACCAGGGTCACGCATATCGAATAGAAAGCGATGGGGTAGTACCCAATTAATTAGTCGCTCAGAGTCCATGACTCTGGATCGTCTGCCTGACACTTTGCTTGGAGAGCGGCTCTTTTACTTCCTCTTCTTTCACCACCAAAGGAAAAAGAACAACGGAATCGCCGTGCACGCGCTGTTCCGCAGCAGCAAGCACGGCACAAGGAGCGTGAGAGCGCTAACAAAGCTCTTCGAAAGCGCTAACAGAGCGCTAACAAAGTGCTAACAGAGCGCTACGTCACGCGCAAGTCGGTGCCACATGCATATGCGCTGCTTCCCCCACTCATGAGGCACTAACTTAGCGCTGTTAACCGGACTAGCGTATTGCTCGGTCAGAGCTTCGTCCCTAACCCTAGTTTCGTCCCTCAATGGCGGCAATAAGAGTTTTATAAACGTGCTGAAGCGAGGAGATTTCTGGCGCAGCGTTCAAGCCAGCGTCCTTCAGGATAAGGGAAGGCGCTCAGAACGGAAAGAATGCGCGCCCGGGTGCCATAGGCGCAAGACACATTTTCCCCCTTCTGGGGGGGATCGGTGGCCGAGTGGGCTAGCGCACACCAGCTCGGAGCACGTGGAGCGAAAGCTCGCGCTGCAGAACCCAGGGATCCTGGCTGCAATCCCCACCCCTGCCCGTTTCAATCTGGATGAGCATCGTACCGGCGTGCGGTCATGTATCACTACTGCGTGGTGCACGTTAAACACCCCAGGCTAGCGGGTGTACTGCACTGGCTAAATTGCTCATCTACAGCGAGTGACTCGTCGCAACATTAAAATTGGCTGACCAACGACTTGCTGGATAAATATCCACACAACCCCCCCCCCCCCCCTCCCCCAATTATTCCCCCTTCTTTCCTCAGTTGCGCCATCTGGACGGCGGAGACGCTGTCGCCTGAGGCTACTCTGGCGCGCATTGATGGGACTTTATCTGGTCTATGGCGTGCAGCGTTCGTCCTACCTGCGTGTCCTCACTCACATATCTTACATCGTGGCCCGCGTTCATCGTGGCAAACTCGCTTTTCGGCCGGCAACTTTACGAATGTGTATCGATACTTACTATAGGGTGTATTTCAGATAAGGACGGTCATGGTGGTGTCATGCCTATATTTTGTTTTCAATTAAAGTTTTATATGATGTAGTGAAATCTGTCCACACAACGGGACAGACCTTACTTTTGCAAGATATTCTCTAGAAACAGCTTTCTAGAGAATATATTGAGGCTTTCGCGGAAGCCTCTTTTGCGAAAGGTACTCCACTTGTGAATTATATGACTCCCTTGTTCTGTTTTTGTGAACAATGAAGTTTACAATGCTGAAGTTATGCACGCGGAATCCGTTTTTATATTGTCCTTCACAGATGAATAAAAGGCACAGCTCGAGCGTGCTCGAGCATCGGTTACAACCGGAAATTATACGGCCTGGGCCTATACTCCGTTTCACCTTATGTTGTACCGCAACGAAGGCTAGAAGCGCGAGCTCATAGCGTTGGAAGCTACCCTTGGTGCACGAGAGCTTGTGCCGCCGAGATGTGCCCTAGAGCAAGGAGCTCGCGCTTGTAGCCTTTCCTGCGGTACAACACAAGGTGAAACAGAGTATTAGCGGCGAGATGTTTTGGTGGCGCCCTCCTGTGGTTCCCCCTTGTGACGTCATTACCTTGCAAACAACAAGTTCGATGGTGTTTGTTATTAGCATGGTGGAAGCTTGAAATCATTGCGCTCTCAAAGGAACACTGCCAACACCGTCAAAATTAAAGTTCTTTCATTCCTCTTATTTCCGTCGATGATAAATCCCCTATCCAACGTCATAGTCAGCGTTCGGCCAATCGTGGAAGGTCGACCACAGCGACGCTTTCGGTCGCGCACGGGGCTATATCCAACTATAACTCCTATATTCAATGGTAATAGAAACGGGGCAACATTTACGGGAACAAGAAAACGACAATTCGCTCATAATGCCAGCTGAATGCGGCTCTAACGCGTAGCCTGCAGCTGAGTGAGCTTTTCGCAGAAAGAATCGTGTACTTTTATTCTACACAGATTTGTCACATCATTCATGCAATCTGGCACTCGTTTTAATTTAGACTTACCGCTCACGAAAAACAAACTAAATAGCCCCACCGGGACGGGCCGGGCGGACTGTTCCTCACTCGCCGATAACAATACGCCACGGCTGGCGCTGCGGGGTAAAGTAGAACTATCGCTCTCACCGGCTGAGTGAGGCGTACGGCAGGCCGTTCCCAAGGGGAGTCAAAATCGAGCGGCCGTGGTATGGACACCACACAGGAAGGTGTGTGTTTGTACCTACTGTGCCAATTCCAGCTATGTCTCGTGGGGCTGAAAAATACGACAGGGGATTCACTTTTTGCGGAAGATGTGCAGGCTCTCTGTGTGTGTCCGCATCGTACTTCCCCTTGCTTCCTCGGCAAATGCGACCAGTGCCCAATCGATATTAGAAAACTTCTGTATTGGACATAATGAGGAAGTATTTTTCGCAACATGGGAACCGGGGGAGTTAATTAAGAAGACGCTGACGGCCGCAGCGTTTATCAAGGAGCTTCAAAAGACTGTGATAAAGTGGATCCCTCACAACTACCTATGACGCGTGCAAGCAAAGACAGCACATGACGAAAAGCAGTCTTGGGAAAGGGGTACTATTGTTTTCCACTTTGGCTTTGCCGAGAATTCGACCGTGGTGCTTGCAGACGAGGTACAGCCGTACCTTTGGCAGAAGAAAACAAATAAGCATCTTTGCGTGCGTTGTAACGTCAAGAAAGTTGACGCGGAGCTATGCCGCTATTTGCCACGATCTAACTCATGACTCGGCGCATGCATGCTTGCCCTTGTTGAACATTAGGGTGCACCTCGAGAAAAACGCACCAAACTACTCTCGCCTCACTTGCAGTGCAGTGAGCTACAGACGACGAAGTGGATCTTTTCGGCAACAGGGCACGGCAAAAATGCATGCGACGGGGTAGGGTGGCTTGCAATACTCCAAGTCTACGAATTGGGAGCTTGATGCAATTCCAGAACGAAACAAACTAGAGTGGAAGGACGCCAAAAGGGTGACTCAAATCCAGTCGCATCACATGTGGAAATATGAAAAATCCGATCAGGAGAATATTCCTTGTACATGACACGCAGCGCGAACTCTCAGTAGAAGAATCCCCGAGTCCCTTGAACGTGTTGTATAGTAGATTACTTGAGTCACCAAATCCGGCTGCGCCTGGATATATTAGAGACTCCCCTTGTCGAATAACCCGGAGACAGACCCAAGCGTACATCACTGTTTCCAAATTCCTGTGCCCTTCAATATAAACAAGACCCCGCAGGACAAACAATTCGAAGGCCTTCCTGCACCTGGTTTTATAAATCGCGCTTCCAACCACGCTCTTTTCATCTGTCTCGTGCGAAATGCGACTTGTGTGAACACGCAGTCTGCTCTCGACTTGGAGCCGTGATATTCGATCTCTGAAAAAGCAGATCGAGCCCGGAAAAAGCGATGGTGGCTGGCAAGGTCCGTGCTGGGGAAGCCTCCGCAAGAATGTGTGTGTGTGTGTGAGTGTGTGGCTGTCCTCATTGAGCTGCCCACTAGCCCACCATAGAATCCACCGGTACCACCCCCTTCGGACAATACAACGGAAGAGGCCGTAACTCCCGGATAGTGGCAGATTAGACACTCCGTCCACCTGCTAGCTCCTCAGTATTGCAATCTGGTCGGTTGTAATTCAGGATTTAGGAGTTCAGCTTTCTATTGTCTAGTAATTGTTTTCTTCTGTGTATTCGCTAGGTATTTTTACATTTTGCCGCCCGCGCACCGGCAGGCTGAAGTGCTAAGACTATTGTCACGTTTCGGTAATTTTGAACCCCATTATATTATTTTTGTTTCTATTTAAATCATCGTTTTAATTAAACTACCGTTGTTATTAAACTTGCGTTACGTCCTCTTAATTGGCAAGACCTCCCCGCGGTGTTGGCCAGTTGAGAGATCAGCAGTTCTTTATTTATTTTCTGTTTAGAGTGAACCACGAACCTGTGCACGTTTAACAGCTTACGACATTCGGTGGCGGCACTGGCTGATTCACACTAAGAGCGTTTTGATTGCAAATAAACATCCGCAGGTTTTTGCACTCTGGGAACCACTTGAAATTTTATAAAAATATTTTCCCTGATCGATAACTCTCCTGCCCCCCTTGATCCAATCACAGATCATGACTTTTCTGATTACGGATGAGTCGCCACAAGAGATTCTGTTGGAGCGACGTGAGTAGCGCTTGAGGGCACACTTGGCTGTTGCCTTCGACGCTGAACCGCTTACGCTACCTAAATCCCTTCTAACTCAACCTTGATTTCCACTCGTTCGCTATTGTTTTTCGAAATATAACCTGCTATCATTCCGCCCTAGACACGCCCGCCATCGGTCGGGGCAGAAGCTTCCGCAATGTCGCTCGTTCCAAGCGATGCCTAGAGAAATTAATCAATCTATTTTGTCATTAAGCTTTCGAGCGGTGCCCAGAAATACAAATCAAATTATTTTGTCAGCCAGGTACTAATATTAAAGTACTAACTTGAAATGGAAGCACAATGAACATCTAACCAGGCAAGTAAAACACCCTAATATGCAACAGAAGCTCCGCAACGTTCAGTTTTTATTGGCAATATCAGCCACATCGGTGATCAAACCAAGTTCACGTGCTATTTTTAAAGTGCTTCGTGGCGCCTGGGAATTAATATGACTAAATGCAGTTACTGTGGCATGCGTCGCTCGTGTATCACTATTAAGACAGAAACGCCTCAGCGGTAATTGATTCGACCACGACCTGGTTACACATTTATTTTCTTGTTTTAAAACAAAATAATGCAATATGTCCTTGCGTAGTTGTAATTCCGGTCATCAAGGGCCCATCGGGTAAAATTTAAAGAAAATCAAGAATGACTATTTTTTAATTGCCGCACAAAAATTGCAAAATTCTGACTTTTTCGATTTTGACGAAATTTCCTGGCGCAATGCAGAAAACACTTTCAACTGTAGAAAACTAATTAATTTGTTAAGTTCACAAAGCATGAAACACTTGACACAAAAATTTTAAGCTTTAGAATATAAATTTAAAATGACTTCAAAATCCCGGAAAAATGCCTCATTATGTGAGATTTGCTCAAGAAGCCAAGTTTGGCATTTTATTTCGCTCGAAATATACGCTCATGTTAGTTAACTTTGAATAATTCTGGCAGTAAAGTATGCGTCCATTAAACGTAAAAAAATATGACTGTATAGAAATTTGCATTCTGTATTCCTCCAGTTTCGAAAGTTGCGTCATCGCGCAGTGGGGAAAACAGTTTTTTCATTCTTCTCCCAAATGCGGTTTCTCTCACGAATACAAGGAAGTATCTTGCCATAGTAAGATCTGTTCCGTTGCGTGGACAGGTTTCGCCACGCTATATAAAAATTTAATTGAAAACAAAAAAAATAGGCACGACACCACCACGACCGTCCCTATCTGAACACATCCTATACACGTTTGATATCTGCAAGGCAAAGCGGTAAAACAGCCGTAGCATCTTACCTGACTGATCGGAACTGTTCTTGCGACAAGGCCAGTCGTACATGTTTTGCTCTGTCGCAATACACATTTTGCGTCACAGGTAAGCCACGCAGCTGATCACGAGGGTTGCCATCATTCTCGAGCCGGTAATTTCGGTTTCGCCAGATACTCCCGAAACAAAATATTGAGATACGACATCTACAAAACTACATCACAGAAATGAAAAAAAACTGACACCTCGTAATTTAGAGACAATTGCTTCACTAAACACCGTTATATCCCTAAAATTGAGAAAATGTACCCACAATTCCTACCACAGCCAACGCTATGATCAAGATGGAGCTAACCAAACAACACCGAAAGTGCATCGTCACGACACTCATCATCTTTGTGCGTTTGCTCGCGCCGACTAAACCAATCACCCAGAGTGAAGGCA
The DNA here is from genome assembly GCA_013358835.2 of Ixodes persulcatus. Lineage (NCBI taxonomy): Eukaryota > Metazoa > Arthropoda > Arachnida > Ixodida > Ixodidae > Ixodes > Ixodes persulcatus. The sequence goes on along the minus strand of JABSTQ010002108.1, from coordinate 49,791 downwards.
GCGTGATAATGCGATACCTTTTTTTCTGCGCGTGATTGGTTCAGCCGGACACGCGAAGAAAGCGAGGGTCCTGATGATGATGATGCCCTTTTTGGAGCTTCTCGATCGGCTCCATCGGAAAGAACCGTTGGTTGCGGTCAGATTTAAACTGAGATTACGTTCAGTTATCGGACTTCCGACGAAGCTGTAGATGCGCCCACAAACCACCGCGAAAGTTCGAAGCCCCCTGGTACGAAACGGTTGGTGCCCCGCCGCAAGATGATAATTGCTATTCACCAAATGTTAGGTCGCGGTCACGCGTGCTACTTTATCATGCAAAGGACGCCCGGTAAAGACAGTGGAGATACTTAGGGAACCATTTTTGCACATCCGATTACGGTACGATGGGCCGTCCGGTACGAACCGCGCATGCGCCCTACCAGAGAAGACTCGCGCATGCGCAGTGCGTACCGGAGGACCCATCGTACCGTATTGGGCGTACAAAAACGGTTTCTTAAAACTTTCTACCTTCTCTGGCGTGTTTCTTCCTCCTATGACGGCCGTGTGACGGTGGTCGTAGAAAACTCGTCTACAGACATGTGCTCGAAGCAGGCACACGTATGAATCGAACATGGTTAGAATATACTTCAGGTATGTTCGCAGATTGTTCTGTCATCTTGTCTTCAGCCATTACCACGTCTCTTGTAAGATATATGAGAAGCCCGACTGCGCCTTTAACGTTCAAATATAAAACAGAATGTTTAATTTTTTTTTTGTTTTTTTTTTCAACCCTGAGTGAAGCAGTTTTTGAGGGTATTGAGTGGCTAATAAAAATACGTGGAGTCCTGTTTGCTTAAAGCCTGCACTGGGCTTCCTGCAGGCGGCACGTTTATTCTAGTGCCGTCCAATTTTTGTTTCGCGTATTAGCGGCGAGATGTTTTGGTGGCGCCCTCCTGTGGTTCCCCCTTGTGACTTCATTACCTTGCAAACAACAAGTTCGATGGTGTTTGTTATTAGCATGGTGGAAGCTTGAAATCATTGCGCTCTCAAAGGAACACTGCCAACACCGTCAAAATTAAAGTTCTTTCATTCCTCTTATTTCCGTCGATGAGAAATCCCCTTTCCGACGTCATAGTCAGCGTTTGGCCAATCGTGGAAGGCCGACCACAGCGACGCTTTCGGTTGCGCACGGGGCTAATAGGCCTGTTGCTTTTGGCCATGGGGCGCGAGCGCGTCCATAAAGGACATAAAGGTAAAGCCCATCTGTCGTAGGTTCGTGGGGATGTCGCATCATAAATAATAAGAACGAGACCGTTGGCTTTGAGAATTGTTTAAACAAAGAAGATATAAAGAAAAATATTTACAGCAATGGTATTAGCAAAGGTTCTACAAAAATATTTAGAACAGCGATATCAGTAGACGTTACACACGCGCTTCCACAGTTCTTAATGACAATCGAAAAATGTTCGTCATACGTTGGGTCTTGGAGTCTTCTGTCGTTGCGAAGGTGGAGATGGCTGAGCGGGCGGAGTGTTGGGTTCCGGGTCTCCAGAAGTCCGGACGAACCCAGCGAGGGCGGAGGGCAGGCTGACGAGTCCCTGAGTTCCCGGCCTTGTGGAACCAGGACGAACTCAGCGGGAGCGGTGGCCAGGCCAGCGCATTTTTGAGTTCCCGGCCTAGTCGAACCGGGACGAACTCAGCGGTCAGTCAGCTCCTCGGACCGCTTGTCTTCTACTTCTTTTTGTTCTTGTTCGCTCGTGCCTTTTCTGCGGCCGTCGACGGTATATCTCGTGGCACGCGGGGCCACGTCATGGCGAAAATATCTGTAGCCCGGTGATGGTTCTCAGCCGCGCACATCACACCATCTATCCTGGGAAAAGTGGCGCCATTCATTGTTGAGGAAATGCTCGAGACTCGTGACGCGCGGCACTTCTGGGAAGAACATGGCGTCTGAAATCTAGCTCAGTGCGACGATACAGTGTTCTAGAGGTTGTGGTGACAAGAGCGGCGCCCGCTTACAATGGGCCACGTGAAGAAGGCGGACGTAGATGGCCGCGAGTGGCGCTGGAGTTCCGGGCCCTAGGAGAATTGGTGGCAGATGGCAGATGTGCGATGAGCGAAGAAGGCGGCGAGGCTGAGGCGGTACGCTTCTCCCGAACGTAGCACCTACCACTTTTCTTTGTGGTGTAGTGGTGGGAATCTTCACCGTTCCGTTGCCGTCTCGGTCATGAATGCAACGAAAAAGACGGACACACACTGCTTCGTGGCGGGATGCAACTCAGGCTACCCGAACAACAAGGGCAGCCGGAGCTCCAGCGATCATGAGCTGTCGCTGTTTCGTGCACCGACGGAGGAGTTGCGCAGACTACAGGGAGAACAAAATCTTAAACGAGAACATAAACGCCTCGCCGGTACATCAGCGGTGTGCGAAAGACATTTTAAACCGCGCCTTACCCTTCGGGACTATGTGCACATCGTCAATGGCGAAGAGGTTAGGATTCTATGCCGCAAAATATTATGACTATTTTATAGTATTTTTGCGTAGTATGTTTGCTTGGTATCTGTCACGTGCTTAATGTGTATGTCGATTAAGTGTATTACCACTTTTGAGAGGTCATAAAGAAGTTTGTTGGGAATAATCTTTTTTTTTTTTTAATATTAGGGGTTGTAGAAGTTTGTGTTCATATTGTATTTTAATGCATCATGCACTCCCAATCGAGGTATTTTCTCTTCAGAGACTGCCTTCCACAAAAGAAAATTTCCTCTATGTTCGCCAGTTGCAGTGGCACCTTGGCCGTTCCCCATACGCGCCCGTCCTTGCACCTTCCACAACGCTGGTCCCCGCATCAGCAACACGATGACAAAAATCGTTCAGCCATTCCACTCTCGTGAAGAAGGAAGACCAGGGCCGGTTTGCTCTTCTTGCGGCCGCGGCTGCGGCTGCGGCCAAGAGGGATTTTTCTGCCACGTGACCAGCTCCTTGGGGACAACGAAGTACCTAGCGTCCCTGCCTAATGGCGGAAAAATCCGTATCGCTTCAAGCACAAAAGCCTAATTTCGCTCTCAGAAACTGACGGCAGGAACTTTCAACTGGAGTCCAATTGACCGCCCCTTTATACTGTAGGAGCGGCAGGTAAAGTTCCGGCCAGGGAAGGTAGATGTGAGCCAAAATAAAGAAAAAAACCACGGAAGATAAAAGCGGCTGCAGTATGTTTATATACCTCCGCCAGCGCCGGCGGCTCGCGCCTTCTGTTCCTGGTGTGGGGAGTGGGGGGACAGCGCCATCTAAATTTGTAGACATTGCATGGTCAACAAGCAAACCGCAACTTTTAGGGGTGCCTTTAAGTACTATGGACAACCCGAAGTCTATGTGGGACAGCGTCGGAATGAGTGTTAAATCCGCGGCGCGTATGTGGAACATGAGGTACCTTTCAATCTTTGGTCGAGCTGCCGTGTGCAACATATTTTTCTTGTCGAAACTGACGTACCTCCTCCAGGTCCTACACTGTTCAAGGACGACGGTCAATATGTTTAATAGGATATTTGCCACATTTATTTGGAAGTCTTCCTATGAACCGATGAGAAGATCTAATTTATTTCGTTCTATAGAAGACGGTGGTCTAAGCCTAGTTCATATTTTTGTGAGGCAATTAATTGCCAGGTGAAAGTTCTTCCAGAAACCACAAGAACCCATTCCTTGAAATTTGTAAGAAATTATTTTTGACAAACTACATCGAACCTAAGGACCGATTAGAGGTCTCATACAATATCGGAAAGTTGCGGGGTTTTTACAAGGAAGTAGCAGACACCTTAGATTTCCTAAAAGATAGATTTGATCAGGCCTTTCTGGGAGTCATGCTCCAAAATAAGTCTAGTAAAGCAGCTATTAAGAACGCTGTTCCCTGAAACCGTTATATCGACTAAGCCCGTTCGATCTCCCAAAACTGTAATATGGACGCAATGAAAAGAATTAAGAAAATGCCAATTCCGCCAAAATGCAAAACATTCTTCTTCGCTTCCATTCGCGAACTGTGCCAGTGAAGGATTGGCTTGAGTCAAGAGGCATTGAGGAAGCATGGTCCCTGGACTGCAGACTCTGCAAGACTACCGAGACATTTACACCTGCTTTTGTAATTTGTGTAGACGCGTTTTTCTTTCGGGATGTTTTCAAAAGAACATTTAAGAAAGATTTCGAGGTGGAAGAGAAACTTCTTCGCTATTTAAATTTTTCAGAGCAACAATAGTGTGCTCGACACGGCTTGTCGTTTCTAGGGCTTACAGTCTATGGAAAACCAGAAGGTTGACAGGGAAGGAGGGGTTTGCAAAGCCGTCATGGGTAAATTTTAAGAACATAGCTATACCAGTGGTCAACGGATGGTAAAATTTGTGAAGATACGGAATGGAAAGAAGTTGTAAGTAATCTTAGCCGTTCCCCGGACATCATATAAGCAAGCTCTCTATAACCTGCAGCGTAAACTATGCAGAATGGATATCTATATCAACACCGTTATCTGGTTGGTGAAAAGTATACTGATGACTCATATGCAATGTGGTCTTCAATGACAGTATGTAAATAGCTTGTAACATATTCCAAGTGAGCGAACCATTTGTACATAGTATAGTGTTTTGTACATAACAGTAAATAAATGTTTGTTGACAAAAAAAAAAAAAAAGCCTTCTGTTTGTTGGTCGAGAGGTTAGAGCGTCGGTACTTCTCGTCGCGGCGTGAAAGTTCCGGGTTCAAATCACGCCAGAAACTCTCTTTTTTTTTTGTATTTGACTGCACTCCCACTAAGAATGTAGACAAGGCCCTATGAGCTCTATAAAATTATTGGGCGGGTAGTTCTGACTCACCAGTTCGTTGCTCATGACCTCGGAAGAGCGCATACATGTCTCTGGCTTTCTTTACCAATTTCCGCCACGCCTCCTGCATCTGCCGTACACTCCGCGGAAAGTTGACAATATCTTCGCATGCCCGTCTCTTCGTTCGCCAGGTAACTGTGCTGCTGAATTTCTCTAGAATTTGTTGTTTCCGTTTTCCAACTGCTCTAATTAATTCCATTTGTTGATCCAAAGTAATTTTAGGTGTTTGCGTTAGAGAGATGGTTTGCGATGTCGACCTCTGATTCATTTTTGAATTCGGTTGCGATCGTCTGCGATTTTAACTAAAATTCACAAGTAAGGTGTTAAATATTACAAAACATTGCCACAGCAAAATGTAAAGAGTAAAAATATACCTTTTATTCACATTCCATGCCAAGTAAAGTATATCTCTTTTATTTCGGTTTACTACTTTCTCAGACGTTTTGACCTTGCGCCTTGCCTGTAGGATTCGCTCAATCAATACATCCAGAGCTGCTAGTCTTTTTTTTTTTTCTTTTTGCTTATTTTGTGGAAGTTTTTTTTTTTGTTTTTCTATTTTTATTAGTACTAAATAGGCGTTTACTGTTATTGAAAGGAGTCGTGCAAGATCGTTGTATATTTAAAAACACATAAATTGTAGTTGCTGGGGAAAGGATGCTTGTTTCGGCTCCGTTGGTGTAAAAGCCATACCGATGTTGTTACCTTGGTTTCCTTTAATGAAGATTATGAAACGATTGGATTAGCGCGTTAACTTGCCTTGACTTTTTTTTTTCTTCCCGGTGTTTCAATTGGAACAGGCGGGACTAACAGTAAAAACAGTGTAAGGCGTAGTAGTGCAAGTGGATGATTCGTAAAAAGGATCACAATTAAAAAGTGAGACACGCGCAAAATTACGCAAAAAAAAAAAGTTCCTAGCGCGATTTGAACCCGGAACTTTCATGCCGCGACTAGAAGTACCGACGCTCTAACCAGGGGTCTCAACGGCAACAGAAGGCGCGAGCAGCCGGCGCTGGCGGAGGTATATAAATGTACTGCAACCGCTTTTATCTTGTGTGGGTTTTTTCAGTAAAAACAGTAAACGCCTATTTAGTACTAATAAAAAAAAAACAAACAAAAAAACTTCCACAAAATAAGCAAAAAGAAAAAAAAAAAAGACTAGCAGCTCTGGATGTATTGATTGAGCGAAATCCTACAGGCAAGGCAGCAAGTCAAACGTCTGAGAAAGTAGTAAAACCGAAATAAAAGAGATCACACTTTTACTTGCATGGAATGTGATCAAAGGTTATTTTTACTATTTACATTTTGCTGTGGCAATTGTTTTGTAATATTTAACCCATTACGTGTGAATTTTAGTTAAAATCGCAGACGATCGCAACCGAATTCAAAAATGAATCAGGGGTCGACATCGCAAACCATCTCTCTAACGCAAACACCTAAAATTACTTTGGATCAAACCAATGGAATTAATTAGAGCAGTTGGAAAACGGAAACAACAAATTCTAGAGAAATTCAGCAGCACAGTTACCTGGCGAACGAAGAGACGGGCATGCGAAGATATTGTCAACTTTCCGCGGAGTGTACGGCAGATGCAGGAGGCGTGGCGGAAATTGGTAAAGAAAGCCAGAGACATGTATGCGCTCTTCCGAGGTCATGAACAACGAACTGGTGAGTCAGAACTACCCGCCCAATGATTTATAGAGCTCATAGGGCCTTGTCTATTTCTTAGTGGGAGTGCAGTCAAATACAAAAAAAAAAAAGAGAGAGAGTTCCTGGCGTGATTAGAACCCGGGACTTTCACGCCGCGACGAGAAGTACCGACGCTCTAACCTCTCGACAACAACAGAAGGCGCGAGCCGCCGGCGCTGGCCGGAGGTTATAAACATACTGCAACCACTTTTATCTTCCGTGTTTTTTTCTTTATTTTGGCTCACATTTACCCTCCCTGGCCGGAACTTTATCTGCCGCTCCTACAGTATAAAGGGGCTGTCAATTGAACTCCAGTTGAAAGTTCCTGCAGTCAGTTTCTGCGAGCGAAATTAAGCTTTTGTGCTTGAAGCGATACGGATTTCTCCGCCATTAGGCAGGGACGCTAGGTACTTCATTGTCCCCAAGGAGCTGGTCACGTGACAGAAAAATCCCTCTTGGCCGCAGCCGCAGCCGCGGCCGCAAGATGAGCAAACCGGCCCAGGCCATCAGTAGTACGGCGCTGGCTAAATTTCTCACCTCCAGCGGATACACCGGATGACTACTGGGTCCAAAAACTTGCCACTGTCTAAACACACACACACACACACACACACACACGCACACGCGCACGCGCACGCGCACGCGCACGCGCACACGCGCACACGCGCGCACACGCACACGCACACGCACACGCACACGCGCACACGCGCACACGCACACACAGGCATTTCTAGTCTGACATTCCAGAATTTCAGCAAGTGACGTTCAAGGGTGCATCATAGTCGACGAGGATATAATAATTTCCAAAGGAGTTCTTGGCGGACGAAGAACAAATGAGGTCTACTGTGTTACCTAAAACAGTGGAGAGGAGAGCTATGATCGGGATTGGTACGGATGACCGACAGTTGAGCCGCTGTTTTAATCACTCCCTTCGCTCCCCGTGAGTGTCTTCACCTGCGAACTGCCAAGCAATGATACCTTTGACTTTGATCTTTGACCGAGTGGATAGCGTTCCACTATCTTTCTTTCACGCAACAACGAGCCACAGACGACGCTATGGACCACTCGAGTCAATTCAACGTCGCGTGAGTCTCACAAAACCTACAACAATATACATATATAAATAAATAAATAAATAAATATATATTTTTTTTTTTTCGGGGGGGGGGGGGGGGGGTTGGCGAGGTGCGGGTAGTCACGTGATAAGTTCACACCACTTGAAGACGGCTCTCTCCGTCCGCAGTTTTCCATCGTAAAGTTAAACGAAGCATACACCAACCCACGACCAACCCACCGTTTACTAAACTAGCCCGCGTTTTTCACACCCGGTGAGGGTATTCCGCGCGAGCAGCAACCAGGTTCGCCCGAGGGGAAGCATCTGCGCATGCGCAGTGACGACAGCAGCGCCACCGCAGGGGCGTGACATCAGAGAGTCGAGTTCTTTCCAGCGGCAGTCTCGAAAGAAGCGATTTACAGCGCACGTCCCTAGTTTTGAGAGTGTACGTCAATGTTGCCCGACTGCGCTGGGCTGTGTTTCTCCTCGTCAGTGGGCTGTGGCAGCCTCCGTAGGCGCAATAGACCTACTGCTAAATTACCCAAGGAGAATGCAGGGATTGGTGTTTCACGCGCCACACGCGGACACCTTCCCCGTATTTTTATACGGGGAAGTAAATAACCAAAATAAAGCGGGGATGAACGCGCTTGCAAGATGCAATTTGTTTTAAAGGAGCTGTGCAACGATATTCAATTGGAATGTTTTTCACTTTACACGAGCTTACTGGCACTAGTGGGACTCAAGGATACTCGCATGCAATGCCACTGGCCAAGAAACTCCTTTGTTGCGGTGTAATTTCAAGGACAAAAGCGATCATTTTCATTCAATCTCTCCCTTGCAAAATTCGATGACGTAACGCGGGGATCGCAGTACACCCATATGACGATATTTGAATGCGGTTCATAGATTGGACCCGAGCATTGCGTGGGCACTCGATTTAGGCTCGTGATAATTGATAGCTCGAGAAGCATTCGAGTGGTGGCCCGTGTCCAATCGCTGCAACGACGACAATAGCCGAGCCATAACAATGTCTGGAACTCAGCGCGTGTCCTGTGCTTTGCCAACCCCAGCGCGTGGCTATGATCAACATTGGCGGCATATAATCGGCTCCCGATCACGTGGCCGCTTGTTCTGGCTGCGAGTTGAGGGCGTGAACGCTGCTCGTTGTTTTTTAATTTTTTTCTGGGACTTCTAATGCGTCGGGTGAAAAACTAAGGCGTGTTTCATAGGTCATTAACGTCAGGGATCCGTTCTAAGCGGTATTTGCGCAAAGTAAAAAAATTGTTGCATAGCCCCTTTAAGGCTGAACTCCATGAGAAGAATATGGTGCGAAAAACTCACGAATTTCGCCCGGTGGATTTTCCTCTGCGCGTGGAATCAGCACGCTCGCTTTGCGCTGCTACGTCGCGCGCAAAGCGAGCGTGCCGTCGGGCGACGTTCGTCAGTTATTCGTCGCATAATTCGCTCCATGGAGTTCAGCCTTTAGGCATTTGCTTTAGAAAAGTTACTGCTGTTGAGGCCGGCACGTGCGGCGCGTGGAACACCAATCCCTGCATTCTCTTTGATGCTTGGGTAATATAGCAATAGGTCTATTCTGGACGTCGGTGGTGGCCAAATTGCCGTGTTTTATTTTTTTCTTTTGGCTTTTATGGCAAATCAAGTATATCGAGGTTTTTAAGAAGGCATTGTACTATTTTTAGAAACAAGAACAAACAAACGAAACCTATTTTTGGTGAGTCCGTGCGCGACAAACAAATGCAACAAATTGTGTTTTTGTATGTTGATTTGTTTTACGGCACCCCTCAGCCGTGTGAATGTACAAAAATCTTTACTGTCGAAATTATTTGACCACACAGGATAGCCGAACTGTATTCCCCACTTACAACATGATATTCAAGAGTCTCACCAATCGAACAACATATATTGTACGTACCCCACGGTGCCGCGTTATCCGAACGGGATTTGAAGAAGGTCTCAGATAACACAGCATATATTCAATTTACGGTGTCGACGATAGTCACTTCATTACGATCGGACGGAATCCGACTTGTTTTAGGGCACGTTTGGAAAAGAGCTGCTTTTTCGCACAGCACCAAAGCAAATGAACAAACTGTCTACTCCGTTTTCGAGCCGACCCTATCAGCTATTTTTCGTCAACGCAAAAAAATCCTCGAAGAAGGTCGAACGGCCCGCGTGCGGTGGTTTCATGTTCACTCTCTTCGTTTTTGTTTTGTTTTTTTTCCTGCAAAGGCCGAGCAGGCTACGATACCTGGTATTCCCTGGTTCTCACAGTGGAAGATAACACGAAAAGGGTAAGTATCTTGAATAGGCAAATAAAGTAAAAACTTTAAAGAAAAACCGGCAAACTCCGAATGCCCAATGCAAGTGGGCAGTCGCGCTGACCGGGTTTCCACAGCTCAGGGGGGTGGCAGAAATTTCTGTCTGACAGGGGTCGCTCGAGTCGCGAAATGGCGGCGGCCATAGAGCTCCTTTTGGAGAGGTCTGTACAAAGGCGAAGAGTGCGGGCGCATCTTGTGCGACTTATTTAATCCGAGCAGTTGGCCGACAACTCAATGGGGGCGGGATGACGACGTGAGTTGAACGGCCTCAGAGCCGTCGGCGCTCCAGGCGCTTCCTACCAGTGAAATGCCTGGAGGTTAGTAGCACTAAACCAAGAACGTTCACGTAGCAACACAGTTGCAGGGCAATTTGCGATACATTTTTTTTTTGTATTTCACGCTTTTTGTATTACGTACGCTTGTTTTGGATTGCTCGTGGTCTGTGCAAGACATTAGGACCCTTCCATGGTTTTTCTTCCGTTTTATTTTCGGTATTTGGGTCAACTGTTGAAACCACGAGCTGAGAGTAATAAAGTGCATTTAAAGATCGTCCTTTTTACGACGCGAACTCAATCTACGCTCCCAAAGCATCATACGAAATCAAGAATTAAAATCACGCGTGGCTTTTTTCGCCTTCAAAAACATGACCAAAAACAGTGACACGACCTTTTTTTTAGATATTTCTGAAAAAAGGTCGCGGAGTTTGGTTGCGTTTTTAAAGGTGAAAAGGGCCACGCGTGATTGTAATTTTCGGTTTTGTACTATACCCTTTTTGTTCCGAGTAATAGTGGCGCTGCTTATGAACATAGCCTGTCGGTCAGCTTGCCCGCAGAGCCAGAGGACAATAAATCACCGCAATCGGCAAAAAAAAAAAAAAAAAAAAACAGCGATTTACGGGACAGAGATAACGTCTTTGCGCGTACATGCTGTCTGCTCAGATCGCATTTTTTTACGAAAAATCGTGTTCTCGACCTCGTAATTCGCTTTGCTTTTATGCATAGCGCGATGATTGGCTGTATCTGTGTTCTGCAGAAAAGTAGACGCGAGGAACTTGTTCATAAGAAGCGCGACTATTACTTGAGCAATAATGGTACTTAGGGAGGATGCATAAAATTTGCGCCATAAAAGAGGTATTAAACGTCTACTCGCTTTCTCTATTATTTTTTGTATGTGGGAAAAGAGTACAATTTTTTAGCAGTCTCTCAGAAAAAGTCTTCCAAGTCTACTTTCCTGAAGAGCCCGAAGGCAACCAACCAATGCGAACAATAAAATGATCGCGGCGAACGACCAAGCGCAGAAGACGATTTGACTCGAAAAATGCGATATGTGCAAGGCCAGTGAGCTAGTGTGACGTCATAATCATTATCCCTGCTCACCTCACTTTTTTTTTTTCATAATTGTATTTTGAGTTTTGTCGCTGGTTTGGATCATTTTGCTTTCATCGTGATTGGCTGGCTTAATTCATGATACCAAAACAAAGTGAACTACCAGACTTTTTTTTATTTCAATGAAACTGCACTAAATAGGCATGCTCCATTATTTCGTTTTAACGTCAGCCGTATTTTAAGGCAGGTCCAGTACTCCACATAAAGATGCAAGCATAAGGTTTAAATGATAACTTTAAACCAATAAGGTTTAAATGATAACTTTATCTAAATTGTTTTCTTTTTGCAACACAAAACAAAACAACAACAGAAACTAGCACGAAAAAAAACCGTATAAAAGGTATTGCACGTTGTCCCGTTTCCTTTTTGCAAGCGATAGTTGCACAAGTCACGCTGAACGTTTTACTTTTCACCCATGCCATCCAAAACGAGACGTGTCTCAAACGTAAAAAGATTGCACAAGAAAAAGTAAGTATATCACATCGTCCGTCCTCACAAAAAACACCACTCAAAGAAAACATTTTTTTTTTTTTTACATACAGCGTGTAGTACGGATAGTCTTAAAATGCATACCAAAACGGTAGTTAGGCTTTAGCTTTGTCTATAGAGTGCCGCGACCATGCTGTTTAGAGAAGCAGTCCGACGTCGGCGCCATTAATATGACGTAAACAAAGCAAATAAGGAGAATCGATATTGCACAGCACTGAGAAACGTGCGCAAACGTACACACTCGCGGGCACCCACTCCTACAAATTAAGAAGTACTTCTTTTGAGATCACGTGTGCGGAATTAATCAGGTTCGAACTTTAACTGATATTGCGAGCATTATAACGAGGTGTCATCCACGTTAGGTCCAGAACCCTGACCGCTACAGCAACTCGTAAAAGGTTATTTTTCAGGTCGGTTTGACCTAGTGACATTTGAGGACGTAGCTCCGTACATCTCTAAAATGACAAGCAGATCCTGAGAACTTGAACACCAGACGTAGACAGGCGAGTCGGACCGAGGGTTCGGTGAGCAATGCAGGTACCACAGAAAGTCTGCGATATTGATTTTTTTGTTTTTTTTTTTCGTCCGACGTTATTTTGACCGATTTCTTGTTTATAAATTTTGAATAAGAGTTTATACGCACATTTTTTTTATATATAATTGATTGCCGTTCTGGCATTTTTCAATCGAGATATGTGACGTTACGGCTCTGATATGACACCCAATCTGACTGTCTACCCAATTTGGCAATTCTCGTCAGTGTACGGCATTCCGATTTTCGGGGATTTCATTATTTTGTAGATTTACGAAGCTACTTCTTGAAATGTCACAGTGAATAACTGATTACAAAAAAAATTCACGTTTAGTGAAAAGATTAACAATTCGACGTTCAGTTGCCAAATTCGCGGCCATTTTCGACGGCAATAGATGGTTCATAATATTTCACATAGTCTAGAGTGGAACAACTCGGCACCTGAAAGACGTGCCGTGGTTTTTCGTCTACCTAGTCCGCCTATGACTACTTTACTTTTTACGTTCTACGGGTCAATATAACGTTATAAATTTTGAATTTCTTTTTTCTATTGGAACAATACGACTCGTCGGCAGTAAGTTGTTAGTTGATACTCATGCTTCGCTATTGCAGTTGAAACCCTTCTCTGATAGTCCAACGTGAACCGTCAGCTTTTGTGAGATCAAATAGCAGTCACTTCTCCTTCGCAAGAACCCCGCGCGATCGCCTTACACATCCAGCTTTTTACACTAACTGCTCCCATCTCGGAGAATTCACCACTTCCAACCCAGACGGCAAGAAGATCGAGCGTTCTTCGTCCGAAGTCAATCACCACCCACCGTCACAATCTGACGCACAAACAGTCGCACAAGTCCTCACGAATATCACCGCAGTGCGCAAAGTCCATCGAGGACTGGTCTCGCTCCAGTGTTCAGCCTTGCATTAGACGTGTCCGGTCGTGAAAAGAAAACAGACGACCGTCGCACTACTTGTTGTCCTCGGCAGAACTGTCCTCGTCGTCCCTGTGGTTCGGCGATGAGCCCGGGCTCACGTCTCGGCACAGCTGGCCGAAGGGACCCGAGTCCGCGCAGGGCCCCGACGTAGGCTCCGGGGGAGCGGCGAAGAATCCCGGAGGGCCCAGGAAAGGTCCGAAGGCGTGACTCGGGCTCAGGTAGTGAGGTGACCACAGCCCCTGGCGTTGGGCGAGCTTCATTCGCGCTGTCATCTGCTTCTTCCACTTTGTCCTGCAATTCGAAGATGTTTGCAAAAAGACTCTGGCTCGAGGTTTCTGACATGTGCGCCGCCCCTAAAGTGATAAGTGGGCTTGAATGCAGGTTTGTGTTCGATGGGATTTTCTCTCAAGTCTGACTGCGTGTCTACTTCACCGTAAAGTACGTGAAAGGTAATTTACTTCGCGGTAAGCAAATGAGTGCAAAAACAAAACGTGAGGCGAAGAGCACAAAGCAGAAACAAAACTGTTTGTTTGTGTGTCGCCTTATAATCTTGCGCGAGCGTTTTTTTTTTTTTTTTTTTAGTTTGGAAAACATTTTACTTTAGCAAGATTTATTTTGGGCTTTTATATTTTGCTGGATGATACAAACTGAGAAAGAAAGATAAAAAAAAGAACTTACTTCGTCTCCTAGTATGAACGGCATATATACACGCACAATAAACAACAAAGCAATATGTATTTTTTGCAGACGTGTTTCTAAGGTAAAACTACAAACACTGTGAGATGTATGGTTGTGCTGAATTTTTCGTGAATTACGCATCATTTATAGCACGATCCTAAGGCCTGTGATCTCAAAATGAAAAAGTGAACTGCAGAAACGATAAAGAAATGAGACATCCATTGAAGTAACAAGCGGTCAGAGAGTTTTCAAAAGCCAATGCACGAGCGAGAGGTGGATGTTTCTCGCCATAGCGGGGTACTTATAATATATAGCGAGTAATTTTGCCGTTTGTTTGCTTTATGAGAAGAAAGCATATTGTGTAAAGTATCTGGGGGATACAAGAGCTTTGCAGTTAAAAGTACAACTTTCCTGACCAATCAGAAGCACTGAAAGAAATTTGAACAGCAACAGAGGCTTTATTAGAGACAAACGTTTCGGAAAGAAGCCTCTATTCTCGAAATTGTAAAGCGAATTTCTCACATTTCAATAAGGAAATTATATTTTCAGGTCGCCTGTGTCTAATAAGCTTAGTCTCCGTTGCTATTAAAATTTCTCTTATTGATGATATCTTTCTTCATTAAATATATTAAGGTACATTCAATGAGCCGCATTACCGAGAGTTGGATATCCGACAATGAGCTACTATAAATGCGTCTGGTTCCACAATGGCAGTATTAATGGTAAATGTCAAGTTGCGTTTAAACGTCTGCCAACGGTTAGGTTATGAGTTCGTCATAATGAATATTTTTTTCTCTTCCCGATATGGCGAAATTTACGAATTTGCACCGTGGAGACAAGGCACAGCGTGTAAACTCACCGCCTATTCTGGAACCACGTCTTGATTTGAACTTCCGTCAGGTTCAGGGTAGCCGAGAGCTCCATCCGCTTGCTGACGCTCAAGTACTTGTCAACCTGCGGGGGTTAAAAACAACAACGATGGAACGGCGCTAATATATCGCGGAATATATTTTAGGGACGGCATCGCGGTGAAAAAACGTAAGGCTTAAAAGATATAGACTATAAAACGAGACGCGACGCGACCGAGAGATTAATACGTTGTGTCACAGCTGCAGCGGGGCTTTCTCACAGATGGTGGTGCCTCTCTCCTATAGCTCTTGACCGGCGTAGGTGATCACGTGACCATAGTGACAGCCAATGGCGTTCAGGCTTGAACGTTCTTCTAAACGTAGAGAAAGCTGCAAAACAATAAAGTCGCCCCTTTCCCTCACTGTCGTGGCAAAACACAGAAGGGCATGCAGCGCCGAAATTGACTTCGTTTTACTTGCAAGTTTCACCGGAACCGGTCTGCAATCCGACAGAGCCAATCAATCAGCGCCAAAAGTGCAACGTCACGGAGCTCATCGCCCTTGCGCAATATCCGGCTGAACCAATCGCGCACAGTAAATGCTCTACGACCCTGCGTTTTTGCTTTGTTCGTGATTGGTTTGGCTGGGGACAGCAAAGGCACAAAGGGCCGTGACGATGCACTTGACGTGACGTGACGATGCGCCACTGGAATGGTTGCGCCGAGCTGTGGCTCCGATTGTCAACTGCCCAATCCACAAAGCTCACGGAAGAAGAAGTGGGGAGAGGAAGACAAAGCGACGTCCTCTATTCGTTTGATCACGCGATGTGACCCGCGAGAGTAAGCCGGACTTAGAGAGAATCTACTCGAGCAAGGTTTGGAGCACGGCTAAAATAACGCAGACGGACGGTGATGCGTAAAAAAGGGGCCATAACAAAGCCACGGCACTCCGTAGGGTGTGCACCTCACGAACCTAGGCGGGAACAATCGGACACCAGATTTTCGGCAGAGTCCGGCTGGGATTTGTGTCCAGCGGGTCGACATACGACCGCTGCTTCGTCGATCGGATGACATTCGATCGCGTTCAAACAGCGAGGGTACGAGTTACAGCCGATCGCTGGCGCAGTACTCGTCTGAAGCTCTTGCGTCCCTCGAGTGCGAAACCGGAAGTGGTAATGGGCCAGAAAGAAAGGGGTTGTGGGGATATTTATACAGCGTGTAGTTGGTCAGCCATTTAAAGTTGCGACGAGTCACTCGCTGTAGATGAGCAATTTAGCCAGTGCAGTACAACCGCTATCCTGGGGTCTTTAACGTGCACCACGCAGTAGTGATACACGACCGCACGCCGGTACGATGCTCATCCAGATCGAAACGGGCAGGGGTGGGGATTGAACCCAGGATCCCTGGGTTCTGCAGCGCGAGCTTTCGCTCCACGTGCTCCGAGCTGGTGTGCGCTAGACCACTCGGCCACCGATCCCCGTCCAGAAAGACTTGTACGATGCACGGTACAAGTGATCAAATTACTCGTAATCGATTACTTTTATGGAGTAATGTTTTAATCATCCGAATACTTTTATTATGAGGTAATCGCGAGAGAAACCTGATTACTTTTGGATGTACTAAAGTTACTTATAACCGTTACAATTTTTCACCCCCCCCCCTTTTTCTTTTTTTTTTCTTTTTGTTTTTGCGCGCTTTGTTTTCACGGGTTTCCTTCGAAGGAGTCCTCGAAGCAAGTCGCAAACAAGAGGAGTGTTTGTCAAAATTGGCGAATTAAGTAGATAATTAGTTTATAATTCAGTCATACTAATCCAATATCGAACTATACAAAAAAAAGCCCGTTTTCAACCTGGTAGACAAATCTGCCGTTTTGAAAATTTGAAGTAATCGGTAAAGTAACGGTTACTTATTCAAGTAATCTCGAATCACTTTTTCTTTCAACGAATCAACTAATCTAATTTAATATTCTTTGGTCAAGACTAATTGTAACTGTAATCGATTACTTTTTTTTTTCGTGTAACGTGTACAAGACTGCCAGTCATATAACGCATGCTCCGCTAAAAAAGGAGGAGGAACTGTGGTCGCCTAGTATTTGAACGGTTGAAATCCCACCGCCGCCGCCAGTTGGTGAGTGATTTACCCACGTACTGCGGGAATGATTTAGTTACCGCCGGATATTTTATCAAGAAATCGGGACACCAGAATGAACACCAACAATAAACTCAAACTCATATTCGTTATAAGAAAAACATTCCAGATGAACCATCACGAATCTGCTAACGATGTTGTCATCTTCAACATTTATTATTATTTCGTTTCAAAGGCTACCAAAATAAACCAAGTATCGAGAGCGACATCGTCTCGTGAGGGGTTCTAAGAATTTTCAGACTAAAGACCCATTCACACTCTTGCAACCGAGTACGACCGAGAGTGGCCAGACCGGTTTTTAAGCCTCTTGCGATGTCTTAGGACCAGCTCCACTGCAGCGCATCTGGTCCTAAAAAGTCGCAAAAGGCTTAAAAACTGGTCTGGTCTCTCTCGGTCTTACTCGGTCCCAAGAGTGTGAACGGGCCTTAACAGCAGTGGTCCAAAAATTAGTTAAATGTGCACTGCTGCTTCCTTTTTTTTAAGTTTTTATACACCAACATTTCCGTCGGACATAAACTGAAAGACTTTTATTTTGCAATAATTTTATTTTCGTGAACAAAAACAAACAAACAAATAAACCCGCATTTTAAGGCCTGTTCACACTCTTGCAACCGAGCACGACCGAGAGAGACGCGCGCGCTTAAAAGCATGCTTCAAAGGCTCTGATAGTGCGGTACGCCAAACACAGCAACGGTTTGCTAAAGGTCCCTATTGTTATATGAGAACGGCAAGTGGTAACTGTTTTAAAGGTGCAATATAAAATACGGAGTTGCTCAGATGATTAATGGATGGTGTAAACTGCGAAAGCAAACTGCGCATGTCTTTTTTTTCTAAAAACAAATGCCACTACATAGTTTGTTTGCTTGTTGTTTTTTTTCCTCCGAAATATAATCTTTCTTTTCATGTTCCAAACAAAAAAGGATAAAAGGAAAAGCTAGAAAAGGAATGCGGCACTTTTACAAGCCTATAAATTAAGGCGGGAGTATTGCCCTGAAATGACCAGTGACAGAGTATAAGCAAAAGGAAATTTTTGTTTCCTCTCCACAACCCCTTTTGAAGCAGGATTCACGGGAGGGATCTGGATCTTTTTTAAGGCAGGTCATGGGAAGGCATCCCTTCATGGGGTTGGAGGTTCAACTAAGCGGAAAGCTGACCAGCTTGTTCACAGAAAAATGACATAGTTGATGCGAGAGTTTTATGAAAATATGAAAATCCAAGCATCAACCACCGTTTATTGATGAACCTGACGCCAGCGCGGCAGAGAAACGGTTGCCAAAATGTCTAAGGACAGACATGATGGCCATGCATCAACTCTGGAGTCAGACACCCATTGCGCTTTTCTCCCCTGACGTAAGCTGCTTAATGGCAACCATCAATGAAATAATTGACGTTCCCTCGCCGCTCGCATCCACAAGAAAAAGAAAAGAACGTTATGGTGTTTTATAGAGATGTGAAAAAATAAAGTGATTGTATACCTGTTTCTGTGCTATACACAGCTCTTGGTACTTTTTTCTGTTCTTTTTTGTACAAATTAGCAGCCCTCACCAAAATTCTTCCTCGCCTGGAAACAAACTCTGACTATCAATTAGGAGCATGGTCTGGGGTATTGCATATATATATCATTCAAATGCATCAATCTTCATGCAGTAATAAGCACGAGAAAAAAAATTAAGGCGGTCATAACTAATATTTGTGTGAGTACGTTCTACAATATATTGAATAATAGAAAAAAAACGTCTGGTAGCTTGGTCAAGCTTATTTTTTTCAAGATCACATATGATTCACCTTATAATCAACAAGAAATTAAAAACTAAATGTCGCAAAGTAACATTTTCTTGGACCCAAAGATTAAGCCATCGGGAAAATGACTCTTTAATTCGAACAGATATATTACAAAAAAAAAATCCGTAAAATGTACACTAATGCGGTTTGTTCAGGTGAGCTATACGGCCACGGGGACATTATGTAGGAGGCTAGACTTCACGATATGTCGTATGAGTAACTATAAATTCTTAATTAACTTCTTAATTAGGAAAAATACGCGTGTGGTTTTAATTAGAAACTTACTCGCAAATACAATTCCCCACCCCCTGGCCGTATAACTCACCTGCACAAACCGCATTGGTGTACCTTTTACGGATTTGTTTGTAATATATCTGTTAGAATTAAAAGAAAACACCCTATTCCATCCCAAAACTGCAATCAACAAATATACCCGAGAACGTAGTTTCGCGTTCACACGGAGCAAATTGAATTCTCGCCTAACCACAAAACCGCAAAAAAAAAAAGAAAAAAAATCGTCTCACATGTTTTAGTTTTTGGCTGAGCCACTGTTTCACTTTAGTCTCACCGCAGTCGACGCTACGGAGCAACGAGCTTTAAGCACATCGAGATGAAAAACAGACACAGCCTATTTCAAAATATGGTTGGCTTGTTTCAACATTATTTTCGAGTTGGACAGCACAATGTTCATTGTAAAGTATCATTGCACAGTTGTGAGTACAAAATCACGCGGATACAACGCCCGTGAAACCTCCGAAGATTCGGACACTTACTCAGGCATCACGTAACTTACCAAGCTGCGAAGTGGCTCATGATGAACATCTCTATTTCTATGCACCCTGATTGTCCGAGTTGGACATGTTTTACTGTATAAATAACATGCTTGACTTTTGGTATCAACCAACATCATTATAAGCTTGCGATAGCTGCCTCGGTGGCTTTAGGGTTTGCGCGGCGGCGAGCGCAGCGCCGCTATTCGCCGAGCTACCGAGCTCAGTCATGTGACCAGGGGCGGATTTATGGGTCAGGCCTAGGGGGGGCGGTAGGCCTTCGGCTGGGGGGGGGGGGGAGTCGGGAGTCTGCTGAGATATGACACGGTCCAAACGTTGCCCAGGTCTATTTTGTTGACCAAATATTTGCTATGTCGCCAAAAACTAAACTTCTGGCTGGTGTATATCAATGATTTTATTTTAAAAAAAGTTGACCTTGGGGAGCTCAGGGGGGGCGGTCGCCCCCCCCCCCCCCCCCCCTAAATCCGCCCCTGCATGTGACGAGCAAATAACCCCTGGCCGTGCAGAAAAGACGGCGCTACGGCCACCCGTCGAGGATGAACGCGCAACTCTGGCTCGGAGCCTACACAGGAACTCTAGGTGGCTCCATGGCACAGCGCCGGCCTACAGATCCCCAGTTTGTGGGTTCGAAACCCTGCCAAGGATTCCACAGTCTGGCGACCGAGATTTCGGTCGCAAGTCAAAAGAATCGCAGGTGATTAAACTTAATCTTCCGTTTTTCGCAATGTTGGCGGTATACATCTTGCAACAATGAGCACGGCGGTACTCGGCAGCTTCTATTTTAATTGTGGGAGTAAATGGAAAAGAAAGTTAGATAGGAATTCACAAACCACCCGTCCCCATTGGATGCTCGCCTCCATCGCCTAACCGTCGCCGAACCGAAGCTCACCTTGAACTCTGCCTCGAGCCTTTCGAGCTGCTTGACGCTGTATGCCTGCCGCGGCTTGCGCTCCACGCCGGGCTTGCGGGGTCTCCGTCCAGAGGGCTTCGGGGCTGCAATGCCACACATCTCTGTAGCGGCCGGCGGAGGGGAGGGAAGAGAGGACAGTCAACATCTGCGCCGTTGTCCCCAGGGCCGGTTGTCCGCTGTATGCGGGCGTCTCTCTTGGCGGTTAAATTAGCTGCGAGAGGAATTTTGAGGTGACGTGACCGGCTGCGTGGCGTGGGGCCAAGAAACTAAAGGCACCTAGGGTTTCGGGCAAATGCTCCCATATATGTTCGTTCTCGCTTCAATTATTTAAGCAAGATTTCGTGCGAAAAAAGATGGTAAAGAGGCTTAAAATAAAAGTGAAATTAATTGCGTTCGTGTACTTAAGGAGCGGCATGTAAGATTATTTTTGGGGAAGGTCGGGTTACTCGAGCGAGAACTAAAGAAAACGACCGGCAATGCTTACGTCTGCTGAGCGGAATCGGCTCAAAAGCTAGGTACTTTCACCCCGCGAAGTCGGTCACGTGACTCGAAATCCATTTTGCCTCGCCCATCGATCGCTATATAGAGGGGGGGGGGGGGGGGGGGGGGACCGGGGGGTGAAAGCCCCTTAGGACTCCGGGTGGTACCGAGACCAGGCAAGTGTGTGCGACCGGATCTAGGGTAATCGCGGGACACAAGGCCTGGGGGCCCTCTTTGTGTTTAGCTTTGGCTTTACGTGCGTTTGTGAATATTTGTGTAATGTCGCGTGCATTTGTAGTTTAGATTGAGTGTTTTGAGCTTTGTGTTTTATGTACCAATAAACGGGGAGCGGAATCCCACTCCCGTGAAAGAACCAGGCTGGACTCGGGTTGTTGACGGACCACGTGGGAAATGGCGAATCGGCGGCGGTACGCGAATTCCTACAAGCCTGACATGACAACACGAGGACGAACCACACTGCCACACTGAGCGATTACATCTAGGCTAGGTGGCGCAAGCTACCGCCCATAGATAACCCGTACAGACGATGCGGTTGCCACGGAGACGCGCATGCGCAAAGTGGGGCATGCGCAAAGTGGGTAGTGGCCGACGAACGTCGGTCTGCGCCGGCGAGCGTTGCGTTCGTCGACGTTGGAGTATAAACAGCCCTTAAGCCTCTCGGGACGGCGTAGGACCTGATTCACAGCAGCACATCCGATCCTCCGCCGTCGAAAGAGGCTTAAAAACCGGTCTTGTCTCTCTCGGTCCTACTTGGTTGCTTTAAAGTGACAGACGTGTCAGATTAAGTCTCACATTTGTCTTCCGTAAAATTGGGCAAATAAAATTGAAGGGCGCAGGAGAAGTACCTCGAAAAATTTGAATGAAGTCTAGCGCTCGGTACCACTTCATAGACCTGCGTGATCAAATCTGTATTTGTTTGAACAGATTTGCTTTGTAAGTTTCGGCGTCGCCAGCCACAAAAAGTAAACCTCTATTCGCCATCGACAGCCCTGGACTCGGGTGACTGTTATGCAGACGGCTTTTTTTTTTCTTTTTTGGCGTCAAATATTGCGTACCCCAGATACTGGCGGGAGTTAGGATAGCGTATACAAAACTTGTGGGTACGCAAAAGAAAAAAAATGAATGCGTCATTATTATTGCGCATGCGCCGAGCACAAACCGTGTTTTGGAGTGTCTGATAGAGATGACGTGTACGCTATTCTAAAACTCGCTGGGGCAGTTTCTTACGTGGGAAGTCCCAGCCATTGAGCTAAAATAATTTAAGTGGACTGAACTGGTTATCTAAAGAAAATCAATCAATCATTTGAACGATTACCGGACCGAGCACGGTATACAATTTCTTAAACTTCATAAGTAAACCTACCAACCGAATGTTTACCTCGCAAAAAAGTTTGAGAACCTCGTACACATGGAGCTGTGATATTATGAACAAACAAATCGCCTGATGGTGACGTACCGTTATTTCTAGCATCAGATAAAATGCAAGTTAAACGTTCCTTGCCTATGCCCTCCACGAGTCCCCTCACATAATCAACAGAAACTGTTTTCGAACTATAATGAGTACAAAGGACGATACTCGCACGAAACACAGATAGTCTCCTTAAGCTGACTATTCTAGACACCTTCCGATCCTAAATGTGCGATATAAATATACCCTCTTATTATTCTGAGTATTCCGCCACTATTAGTAAGCAAACCTCAGTTGCCATAATGAGTTGACCTTTGAACCCTTATGATGTCGTATACCCCTGTCAGACGGGCACCTAAAATGACCTTTACGCCAAAGAATCTTTAGTGTAAATATCATTTAGGCAGTGCCACACGGCAACTCAAATGACATTTAGCGTAAAGGTCCGTTTCCTGAACCTGAGTTCCTGCAACTCCTTTACGGCTGCTAAAGGCCTACTCTCGTCAGCAGCCGTCTACACTAGAGAAACGAATTGAAATAAAAGATCGTACCGATATCTAAAATCAATGCTTTTGCATTTTTATTATTGAAAAAGAGCGTGTTTCACGCATATTCTTTATAAACCTCGCTCCACGAATAGTTTTCTGTACTCACGGCCCCAGCTATCTAGTAGGCCTCGTCGTCGCCTGCTCGCATCGTCCGCTTCAGCACTTCGGCTTTCCTCCTCTCGATTTTCCTTACAACCATAGTCATCTAGTTTTTATTTCTTTACTTTAAATTTTATCATCTTTTAATAGTGTATTACTAACAGTACTGTATATATTTCTGTATCTCACTCTCGCGTCGTGCGATACGTCGAACGACGGAGGAGGCAGCGTCCGCGAGTAGGAAGGGGCCACCGCGCTTCCATTGGAGCGTTGAGGCGACCAGGGCGCTGATACGACTTTGGAAGGATCGGCTGGAGGACCTCCGACGCGTACGATGAAACTCAAGCGCGAGCACGACGCTGAACCGAACAGGGCAAAAGCGCAGCAAAAGCACGGAAACCAGCGGGAGCACTGAGCAACGTGTGGACTGAGTGAGCGGGGAGACGCCGAGGGTTGCCGCTAATTGCCAAAAAAACCACTTTGCTTGGGCTTACTTTTTATAAAAACTCGACTGAACTCGTCATTTTGTCTTTTTTAATATTTTGTTTGCTTAAGAAAAACTTCAAACATTATTTATATCGCCAAAATATTATTTTTCTGGAGTGAACGTGAGTTATGCGTTTGAACGACCTACGAGACTTCAATGGACCTTTTCCACATACCGACGGCACCAGGCGGTGGCTGCACGAACTAAAAATCGAGGAAGTGACCTACCTGCGCTACCAATCGATAATGGGAGCTACGCTACCAGTTTCTTCGCTCTCTGAGCAGCGGCGCGTGCCCAACGCGACTTTAAAAAGGGGCATCCGTGGCGTCCATCCAGACGTCGTGTTTTGCTTTCCGTCAACTTTCTTTTTTTGTGTAACGCAATTATATGTATGCTGAAATTACGCGTTCTACTCGTTGATTCACAGCGTCCTTCCGAATTTCCTCGATTTCTGGTACCGACTTCCGCCGCTTGGCATCGGGCGCTCGCGCGTGCGCAGAACGCTTCTCGGAAAAGGTCCATTGCTGTAAACATCGTCTAAATGGCATTTACTTGCGCTGTCTGGCACGGCAGAACGTAAAGGTTATTTGAAAATCCTAAAGGCCTTTGGCGTAAAGGTCCTTTTAGGTACCCGTCTGACAGAGGTATTACATCTACATAATCAATGTGGCTCGGGGCTAACGCTGATTCTTCTGCCTCGTCCTTACACGCATGCATTCTAAACGCCGACGGTGAATATAGCCATATCGTGCTACAAAGCTGACAGCAGGGGTTGTGCAGATTATGATGTAGCACAATTAGGTAGTACACTTAAGTATCAGACTACACCTTAAAAAGTAAGGCAAGAAAGCGCGGTGAAACGCGACGAAAAACACGAATACAACGCATCCGCCAAGTCGCGGAGGGGCGAGCGGAATAACAAGTTGACGCAACCTAACGGCGGCCGCGTCACGTGATTCCAGGATGGCAGCACCCATGCGACAGAGAATGAAAAGGTCTAAAGGAGCGCGGGGCGTGGTGAGCCCCGCGGATCTTAATATCGCTCCAAAGCCAACGAGATTTCGGCATTGGTCGTTAATAATATCGCAAAACGAAGCAAGAAGCAAGCAGCGTCAACTTAATAAAACACGCTCTTTGTTTCTTAAGCTGTCAGTCATTATAGATCGATGGTGAGTCCGTTCCAACGCGGCGTCGAGAATATTCCTTCGGGTTCATTGAAAACCGATCCAAAAGCAAAATAGCCATTGTAGCACAGATAGGAAACGAACGGACAACAAGGAGACAAACACACACGTCTATCGGGGGTTTCTTTTTAAGGCGGATATTTTAAACGGAGCTATTTTAAGTTTATTCGTAAGCATATATCGGAACGTGTAGTTTTGTACTATACCAAAGGATAAATGTAAACATTTTTGTCCGACATCCGTCTGGTTGGGAATGATTTAAAAATTATACATGGAACTCTAACCACGAGTTCCAAGTTTACCAAACGTTCGTTTTATCTTGGCCGAATACAGATCCAGAAAGGCGCACCGGAAATGAGCCGCGACGAGCATCCTTCATAGAAACCAGCTAAACGTCGGCATGCGTTCGGTGTTAGAAGGGGCCTGGCCAATGCCAAGGCTACCGGTATTAGGGACCATTAGGAACCACGGCACCACTGAGAGGACAACGCTCTGACCAAACGTTTCTCGATGTCAAGAAGGCGCACCCTTGATTGACGACCAAAAAGCAAAACCGCCTGCGTCGGCGGACCTTCAGAGTGGCTTCTGTCGGTCACTAGGTAACCTCAAGGCTCAACAGGACTCAACAAAGCGCGCTGTGTCCACAGCCGGTGCCGTTTGGGGAAGAGAGGGAAGTCGACTGAGATGCCGCGTCTGGTTAATCCGCCAAGCACCTCCGGCGTTTCCTCTCAAGGTTTCGGCGGGGAGCTCCGCCAGACGGGTGCCCCTCTAGTATGCGGACTATTTATTACTACCTCGTTCGCCCCTTAGCTGACAGTGCGGTGGGAGCTACGTGCTCGCCGGACCAATCAAACGCCTTTTCATCCCTTAACTACTCTCCCGGAGCATGGGTATGACTCGTATGAGAAAGAGCGTGATTCCGTGGCAAAGGATATGTGACCCGTCCAACGAGCACGTTGCTTCCACAGCACTGTCGGCTGAGGGTGAACGGAACATAGATTTGCAGACGAAACGATATTTATATATATATATATATATATATATATATGTGTGTGTGTGTGTGTGTGTGTGTGTGTGTGGTGTGTGTGTGTGTGTGTGTGTGTGTGTGTGTGTGTGTGTGTGTGTGTGTGTGTGTGTGTGTGTGTGTGTGTGTGTTGTGTGTGTTTCTGTCTGTGGTTGGAGGGGGGGGGGACTTCTGTATAATTCGTGTATGATTCCAAATTTCTCTTCCATGACGCATGCTCGGCTTCTAATTTGGCAATCACTATAACCTGGCAGCTGTTTGTTGTTGTTGTTGGTGGTTTTCTCTTTTATGTTTCTTCATAAAATTGTTTTATGTGTTTCGTTTCTAAAGTTGTACAAGAGTCCTTCAATAAGCTGGTTCTACGCCGAGCTGCGTGAGGAACGAGTGCGAGCACGTCCCTTTGGACTGTAATTCTCCTACAGTAGTGTTTGTGCAAACTGAGCATTATGCACAGCTAAGCTTGTACGTCTGTGTAAAGTTTATAACGCATCACACAACTTGTTAGATAGAACATCCAGAGCTGTCCGTTCAACGCTAAGCCGACAGAGTGGTGGAAGCTACGCCCTTTTTGTTGGACGAGTTAGATGTCGATTCAGCACCTCGCAATGAGGTTCTCTGAGCATAGAAACGCGTAGAGAGCGAGATCAGGAAAGGAAAGAAAGCCGATCGATTGGTTCGTCGCCCACGCAGCTTCCACCGCCCCGTCAATTTAATGGTGAACGGAGCATAATCACTCTTGGAAATAGACATATTGCACACCCACGCATAATCTCAAGTACTGCAGATTGATCTTCTGTACGTCCCCAATGCGCAGTGTAATATAACGTGACCGTCAAGTTAACATAAAATACCAAATATCGCCGCATACTTCACACACGGACGGACCCTACTACGGTGCATTAAAGTGCACGAAATTGACGTCATAGTCCCCCATTCACGCTTAAGATGACAGTGAAATCTGTGGGCGCCGGGGAAAAGGAGAATGAAGACAGGCTTTTTATCTCCAGAGTGCTTGAACGTAGCATTGACAAGCTCATAAATGCACGCGCTCGACAGCACGAGCAGAGATGTGGCGGCGGCCAGATGCGCTGCTTGCAATCGTCTATAAGGAGTATTCACTGGGCGCCATATTTGTGGGTGCTCTCTAGAGCGCATGCTCAGAACGAGCCCCCATTAATAGGCTGCCAAGACCGGCCATTTTGACGGTGTGGAATGCACGTTGCAAAAGAACCCTGGAAGCAAGCCATCAGCACGCGCTCAGCAGTCGCGCACACAGCTATGGCCGCCAGTGAATACTTCCTATAGACCTTTCCAAAAAAGGATACTTGGCAGGTTCCATTTTCAGTGTTCGTGCGTATGGCGCGTGATTTGCTCGCTTTCCGAAGCGACGCACGTGCGCGTTCTGGACTGTGATTTAACACGTGTGGACTGTTATTTTTGTAAACAGTGGAAACGTCAATATTTTTCAACAAAATAAAATAAATAAAAACAGTGTCGTTTACATAAACTTAACATTTTGGAAGCTTGCCCCCGTGTCTGCGTTGAGGTCCTTCGCTAGACTAGAAAGCGGTTTGTTCCCACCTCTCTACTCTGTTTCACCATTCGGCGGCGCGCAGCGGGCCATGTGTGAGGTGAAACGGAGTATCCCAGTCGATTCAGCGCTGTGAAGAACGTGATACGTGACAAAAACCACCGCGCGGCGCCTCGCTCCTCCCGAAAGTCACGTTACACTCAAAGGGTGTTGAGATGATTCCGATATATCGTTGCGTCATAACGAGAAAGAGAGAAAGAGAATAAATTAAGGTTGTGGAGAAATTGGCAGCCTTCGTAAGGTGGAAGGGAGAATAACTTTTTACGGAAGAAAGTATACATTACACATTCACGTGAAATTCATATGAGCGCTTTTCACGCGGTGTGGTTTTAATTTCCGCAAAATCGCGCGCGTGATGCTCACGCAGACATCATCATCACCCCAAAAGCCGCACTGCTTGTACGTCGTACAAAAGATACTGTGTTCGTTACAGACGCGATGACAGAAGTTTGTATGAACAGGGCCTTCATACGAGGACGAAGCACGCCTCAGTCAGTATCGGCAGACTGTCGTTTGTATGATGTATAAGCAGTGTGACCGTGGCTTTAAGGTACACCCCGCGAAAAAGACTAATTTCCTCGTGGCCTGCCACGTGGCAAAATTGAATGTCATACACATGAAACTGCATTAGGCGATCGGCCAGTCAGTGCGCGTCACTCCCGGTGCAGCGCGGTGCACGCGCGACGCTCGTATACTGAGGATCGCAAGCTGATTCGCCGACCACTTATAGTCATTCGATAGAACTGACATTAAATTTGACCCCGTGGCAGTGGTTATTATACAAACGCCAAAACTGAGCTCTTATCGGATCTCCGGGGAAGGATCGATAAAGTCCAAAGCACCCACCGGCCAGCGTGAAGAAGAGCGGCCTGCCCAGCCATCCGCCAAGACCCGGCGGCGCCCCGCAGGTCCCCGCGTACTGTTGGCCTACCGGCACGTGGTGCTGCGGCTGGTGGTGGTGGCCCACGTGACCGGGCCCGTCGTAGGCCCCGGCCAGCACGTGACTGAGGCCCGGATGCAGCGCCGCTTGGTGGTGGAGGCCCACGGGCGTGGGCCTCACGCAGTTCAGACCCCCCGCGAGAAGGGCCTGGGGCCTCGTCGGCGCCGACGGGGGCGGCCGCAGATCCAGGGGACCCGCCGACGGACCTCCGCTCCTTTGTTGCTGAATGCTCCCGGACAATGAGCGTGGAAGAGAGAGGAGACGCGGCAGCTCTAAGCACCTGAGCAATCAGGGTCTCCAGACACCGCGACGCCGAACTTGGGGCGAGGAACAGGCCGCACGCGCGGGTAGATGAATCAAAATTAGCCGACACGACACCGCGGCACTAACCTTGAGACGAGAGCCGAGTGAATTGTTGACCGGTTGGAACAGAAAGCGCGGCTTCGACGTTTTCCGAACGTTTGATTGTCGGCTGAACGGAAGCGACGCGCACGCCCTTTTACAGTGACGGAGTGTATGAATAAATTTTATTCATTCATACACTCATAAAACCCCATTGAGAGCGCACAATAAAGTAGGTGCTTCGACGCAGTATTGTGGGAGCAAACACGGGTGGGAGGGCTTGCTTTTAGAAGACGATTTCTTTACGTGAGTCTTGGTAGAAACAATTCGTTTTGAGAGCTACGCTGTTCCGACTTTGCCTTGGCTGCAAACAACTTCTGAGTTTGAGTATAAACAATAAGGTCAACAGATGAAATGCAACCGCGAAAGAACGAAATATTTTCTTATATTTTTATTCTGGCCTTGTATTACATCCCGGAGAACTTTACATTTCAAACTATTTCTGGCGAACTGATGTTGCACACTGCGGGACACTGTTAACGCGAACACGCATTCAGCGCTTTTTCTTTTCATTTTTCTTGGGCAGGGTGGGCTTCTATTTTGACCCCTTTTATGTATTTCCCCCGTATGAAAACAATGTGTAAAGCAGAAGGAAAGAGAAAAAGTGTGAGAGAGAGAGAGAGAGACAGAATAAATTGTAACGCAGCCGGCGCTCGCTTGCTCCTGTTAGCTGCGTCAAACGTTTCCGGCATTGGGCCCCTCGCCCCTACCCCTTTCCGGAAGGCTCCCAATCATCCTCGCCTCTTCCTACATATACGCATAAAATACACCACCACTACCACCAACCACTATCACTACTACCACCCCCTACCCCACATGGTATTGCAGAATTCACTTCCACTGTAACTATAGTTCAAAGTTCCTCTTTTTGAACCCCTGTCCAGATCCCTTCATAACTCCGACACACCTTCCGGTGTCCTTTTTGAAGAGAGGAAGGGTGCACGTGCTCAGTTATAATCGGCGCTCAAGCAAGCACTCCTCTCGTATATAGGATATTCACTAGAGGTCATATTTGAGGGCGCCGTTTAAAACGCATGCTCAGAACGAGCTCACATTAACAGGCTGCTGAGACCGACAATATGGATGGTGTGGAATGCACGTTCATAATGAACTGTGGAAGCTCGCCGTTAGCACGTGCTTAGTCATCGCGCACACAGCTATAACCGCCAGTGAATACTTTCTATGCGAAGCGCAAGTTCGTCTGCTTCTTTTGCGGGGGTTGTGGTGACGTCAAAACGCCGAGCTCTGATTGGCTCTGACGGAAGGATAGTGGGTAGACCTCAAGGCAGCTTGCTTCGAGGTCCACCCGTTATCCTTTAATCAGAGCCAATCAGAGATCGGCGTTCTGGCACACCAGAAACCCTGCAAAAGAAGCAGACGAACTTGCTCTCCGCACACCTTTGATTGACGGCATTGCCACTGAAAGTTTTCTGCGAGTATAAGTGTTTTTGATGCTGAAAAAAAAAAAAAAAAGGTATTGTTTACTCACCTGTGCGTGCTAGAGATCCGTGTATTGTCCACGTCATGATGCGAAGATAGGAGGCTGTCGATGGAGAACTTTGAGGTGCAGCGGACGGGCAACAGCAGCTTGCTCGAGTCAATGACTCCGGGAGACTCGGAACGACGACGTGACGAGGTCCTCGAGGGCGAGTCCGGCCAGGGGACGCGCTCGGCCCTTTCCATGCCACTGCGCCACAAACACCAAAAAGAACCCTCATATTAAGACCGCCCTCAAATCAAAGCATTTTAAGCTTATGCATCACCAGCAGAGGGTCGTCACAAATGGTGTCTGACGCCAGCTGTGATCAAAACCAGATTGATCTCGGGTTGCGTAACTTCAATCTCATCCGTCGAGTAGACTGCTAGAGAGTTTTAGCAGATCGTTCCGATACCTCCGTAACGATACATCATAACGATACTATGCATGCTGAAACTCGTCGGCGGAGTATCGGGCATCGTTATCGGAGTTATTCGGGACGATGTACTTAAAACTTGCTATGCGGAGCTCAAGTTTGTCTGCTTCTTTTGCCGGTGTTGTGCTGACGTCAGAATGACGCCGAGCCCTGATTGGCTCTGATTGAAGGATAGTGGGTGGACCTCAAGGCAGCTTGCTTTGAGGTCTACCCACTATCCTTCCAATCGGAGACAATCAGAGCTCGGGGTTCTGACGTCAACACAACTCCGGCAAAAGAAGCAGACGAACTTGCGCTCCGCTTTATCAAACGAGAAAAAGCGAGGCATAGCTTAGCAGGATATTTCTATCGCTTTCAATGATCGCCTTCTGCGGGTTGCCATCCTTGTTTCCTCGGCCGTGGAAGGCGGTCTTGACATGTGCAGAAGCTCTCTTCCAGGAAATATGGGACGCCGCGCGTGCGTCCACAGCTCAGTGACCCGGCATTTTTCGCCTGGGTGATAAGCGCTGGAAAGGTACTTCATTTCACATTCGGTCGGCCAACGCTACGATCTCACGGAGCCACTCAAGCAGCGCCGGCGATAGGAAACGCAGTCTGCGTTTCCTATTGCCGGCTAAACCAATCCCACACACTGAGAGCGGTGTGATAGTGGGCTTTTTCTCCTGACACTATTAGGGATATTTCTACCGCGCCGCACCGAAAGACTTGATGTGAAATGTAGTATCACCTTAAGGGTCATTATCTTCACTCACAACTAAAACGGTGAAGCATTTTCTCAAAGGGATGTGGAGCGCAAGTTCGTCTGCTTCTTGCACAGGGGTTGCAATGATGTCAGAACGCCGAGCGTTTATTTGCTCTGATTGAAGGATAGTGGGTAGACCTCAAGGCATCTAGCATTGAGGACTACCCGCTATACTTTCAGTCAAAGCCAATCAGAGCTCGGTGTCGTTCTGACGTCCCTGCAACTCCTGCGCTAGAAGCAGACGACTCGCTCTCCGCATACCTCTCAAATTTGTCGTATTGGTTGTACGCCGTGTCAGGTCTGTATGCTGACGCAGCAACACGCACAATAAGCGTATCGCCACATCGCGCTTAGGGCAAGGCATTAGACAACTTGGCGTGTTATATTGGTCTCGAGTTCAGTATGAAGTATCTTGCGAACTTCTGTCCCTGCATGTCGCGTCTGCTTGCGTTCCCCTTTATACTTTACATAACAACACGCGATATATATATATATATATATATATATATATATATATATATATATATATATATAATATATATATATATTGTTTGCGGTCCATTTTCAGTATTGGTGGCCTACACGTTCCACGACAGTTGAAAAATAAGTTCCGCAGAGTACGTCATGAACCAAACACACTACGAACGCGGGTCACAAAAAGAAGAAAAAGAAACGTTAACGTTAATGTTTTTCTATTTTTGTAAATAAAATACGGTAGTTTCTACAACAGGCCTTCAACTAGGGTTATAACAAATGTGCTGTTAAAATGTTTTTTTTTTTTCAGCAAACTATCATCTTTTTTTAGAATATAAAATTATCGTATCAAGTAATCTAGGTTAAACTCTGAGTGAAGCATAGCGAATGCTGTATTTACCTGCGGACGTCTCATTCGCATTTTCAGTTCATTTTTGCTCGCTGTAAATCACCATACTGTTAACTATAAAACGGAATTCCGACGCACATGCCCTTGTTCAGCAGAATCACACAAGAAAGAAAGAATATTAGGCTGTTTTTTTTTGTTTTTTTTTGTTCTTTTCGAGAGTTAATGGCACTTACCACTAAAGCAAAAGAGGGGATTCGCGTGCAACGGAAAAATTGCGTTGCTTTTTTTTTTTCTTTTTATCACTTTTTGCCGAGCAACCGCAGGTTTTGATTATATTTTTTAGGAATTCATTTTCATAAGCGTGGAAGCGTTTATTTAACAAATGGCTTAAGCACGCCTCACGTGTCTTTGGTTATTTGTTTCCTTTTTTTAGATCGGTAAATATAGCATAATCAGCTGTAACTTCGAGTGGTTTTTGTCCGATCGGGCATTTGATTAAGAACTGTACTGTCTATGAGAACTGACCGCGTGCCCACTTTAACGCAGGGCACGTGGATAAACGGAATTCCCCTCGGCCTCTGCTTTCGCTTAAAAGTAATGAGATTACTTGTTTCTAGCCGCGGGAAAGGGCGACGCCAGTATAGTGCCTGAGTTCCCCTGAGCAATTGATCCGACAGCCGTGATTGAAACTGCGTGCCAATGTACTCATATAAAATAATTAATGTGTGATGATTAAAATACTTCTGGTTTACAAGTTCGAAAAAAAAAAAACGCTTGTTTACGGAAAATTGTTTTCTCAGAAAACGAAGAGGTGCTCTGTATGAGTCTCTGCAGCTTGAGTGTACTAGTCGTTTCTAGTTCACTTTACTGCAGCCAAGCGGTCTCGAGGACTGTAGATCTTATCGGTCTAGAAATTCCTTCAATTCGACCCGGAAGCAAAGAGTCGTCAACGATAAGATTTGCGCGCGTCATTAGATGGAGTTCAAGGGCTGTAGGAGAGGTAAGGTCGCAGCGACCCCACCGAGCTGCGATGAGGAGGTGGAACTGCGCACCCATGTGAAAAGAGGGCGCCATTTCACCTCTAGCCCGGCATTGCTATAGTCTGTTGCAGGCTAAGAATAGCAGGACCAGCTTCTCCCGGAAAGCCCTCCACTCTTTCCACTTTAGCAGAGCGATCACTGGAAAGGAGTGTTTAAAAAAACAAGTATTTAAAATTGGTATTTAAATTTTTTTTTGTATTTTGTGTTTCGTATTTAATTACGTATTGGTGAATAAATTTGTCAACTGCATTTGACAACTTAACATTGAGTAGTTAGAATGCATCGATTTCAAATACAGCCCCAAATACACTCTTGGGAGCTGCTCTTCGCAATCAAATGTGATGGTGGCTATTCTTCGCGAAGGGAGTCAAATCATATGCAAAGCGCACGAAACGTGCAGCACTCTGCGCAGAATTAACAGTGAAAAATAAAGGAGGTGCAGAACTAGGAATTAATGCGAGGAATACTGTTATTGCTTTTTTGGTTGTGCGATTTAATTTTTCAGACACGTCGAATTAGCGACATGTTGTTTGAAATGGCTTTTATGCATCAACTTAGTCTTTTCAATTAATCTTACACTGAATACATTGGTTTTCCTTACGTTGTATCAGCCTTGAAGCTATGACAAACAAATTTTATGTTAAAAGCTGCAAATTGTTTTTCTGAGTGTTGATTCTTAGTATATATAAACTCCACTCTTCATTTTGGCATGGTCTTTTTACCTGACTTAAATTTAAGTTGAAGATGTCATTCGTGAAGAACAAAAC
The DNA here is from genome assembly GCA_013358835.2 of Ixodes persulcatus. Classification (NCBI taxonomy): domain Eukaryota; kingdom Metazoa; phylum Arthropoda; class Arachnida; order Ixodida; family Ixodidae; genus Ixodes; species Ixodes persulcatus. The sequence goes on along the minus strand of JABSTQ010002108.1, from coordinate 15,907 downwards.
GTATTTGAAAAAGTATTTGAAGATGATCAAATACGCCAGTTGTATTTGTATTTAAACACTTTTCTTAAAAGTGTAATTGAATTTGTAATTAAATACATTTTTGTAGTGGTATTTTTTGTGTTTGCATCTAAATACATTTTGCGAAGTATTTTGTCCATCCCTGAATATGGCTGATGTATTGATCGTAGATATAACGAAAGCAGCAACCATACCCGCCATTCCGCTAGCTTGCGGCCTCCAGAAATGATCCCTGGAAGTGTGCAGACAAAGCTAGCGGTGCGCATGCTCAGTAGCAGCGTCTACCTAAGCTGGGATCCATTCGCAGGTAAGGAACTAACCTACGGAAGCTCCTTTCTCAAACCGGCCTTTCGAGCGTGAGCGCAACGTCTGAAAGCGGCAGACTCGTGTCTTTAGCTTTGTGCAGGTGAGAGACGTCGAAAGAGTTGGAAAGGGTGAAACAATGTAAAAGTCAAACACAAATAAATGCGAAGAGATTTCTCCTGCCCAGGAGAAATAAAGTACAATTGGAAGCCGATGCAAAGAGGCAGAGTCTACTCGGCGTTGTCGTCTTCATCTTTTTTCCCCGCATATTTGTATATGCCCTCAAAGTTTTTCTAGTGGTTCTAGTGACCGGTCATAAAAAATCCTGTTTTCATTTTGGTCATTCTCCTCTTCACGATGTTTTCTATTTTGTTGTACTTGCTCTATGTTTGTGCTGCTGAATTTCCTGCTCATATTGCTCAAGTTCTGTATTATGTTCACATTTTCAAAAAGTAACGAGTAATTAAAGCAATCCGTTACCAATATTTTGTAACGAAATTACATTACAAATTACTGGCGCTAAAAAGTAACGTGACAATTACAAAATTACCTAAAAAAGTAACGGATTACTTCTTAAGTCTGCCCTCGAGACTGCGCTGCCAGAGCACGGCGGAAGGCATGGAACGCTTGCCGGAGCCCGGACGTTCCAAAGACACCACATGCCGGCCTCACTGTATCAGTGACTAGAAAAGTGTCGATGCGGAAATTATTTGGAAATCGCCACTCTATACCTTAATTTTTAATTCGCGCAGTAATTTTAACTGATGGAAAACTGATACTCTAAAAAAAAATCTATGTCGAGAAATTTGTTTATTGCCTACTCTGACAAGTAGAACTTCTTGAGCTGAAACTCTTTCTGCTGACATATTTAGAGCTTGCACCTGTCTATAGCTTTGTAAAGAGATACTTATATTCGCCAACTTTCCCACGTAGTATACGTACAACACCGGACGTCGTAGGCGACGGAGAAAACGGGGGCTAGAGGGTGAGGGCAGGCCAGCGACTGCTTGTTTTTCTTTCTGCGAAGTCACGTGACATTTTCTGCGGATGCAAGGAGCTTGCTGCCTTGTGTGATTTTTTCGCAAAGACCCATTAAGACAAAAACGACGCAAAAAGTTTTTAATTTGTTTTCCTTACGTACAATTCGAATATTTTAGCAATTGTATGATCTGCGAACAGACGTCAAGAATTCAAATAAATATTGGAATACTTCGCTCGCTTCAGGTGATGATACCAGGCGAGTGCGCAGCCATTTTTTAATCGAGGTTCGTTGGTATTCTGCGACCACTATCTTATGAACTGCTGTTTAAGAAGCTAACCGAGTCTACGCCTGCGCCCTGTTCTTTGTCCTTTCAGCAAACAGGTTTCGCGTAAGTTTACAGGCCCGTTCACACAGTTGCGTTCGGAGCGACCCCTACGCTTATGAACGAATGCAACCGGTTGGAACGACGAGTTGCCGTAGCAACGAAGCGCCAAACGGTCGTTTCGTTCGTGTTCGTTCGCAAGGCAAGGAGTTGGGCCGGGCTGAACTTTTTCGTTAAGTTCGGGAACGACGGGAGCGACAGACAAATCACAGGTCGAGGAGAGCTCGGTCGCGCGCGTTGCATGCCGGTTGTGCCGGGCTCCTTCTATCTGCTAACCTGGCGTCGGTGGTGATCGTCAACGTGGACGGCGTGGTGCAAGCTCATCGTTCCCCGTAAATGCGCTATCATTGACTGGGAATTTTCGTCGTGTGTCGTTATGATAACTTAGCACGTACTAGAAGGGAAGATCTACCTACTCGTGCGGCGATCTTGTGGCGGCACTCTCAAGACAGCAGAAATGCCCATGCCGTCGTGTTTGTTTACTTCGACTCCAGTGGTGCTTTCTTAGCATTTGTGTCCTCGATCATCGCCCGGATTGTTTTTTTGGCGCATTCCATGCGTGTGCTCAAGTTCAAGGTATTACTGATGCATACCGTATAAAGGACGTGACTTTTCACGCGTTTTCATCACCCGAGAAAGGTGATTAGTGTTAGCAATCCTGAACGCTCGCAACGACTATCTGATCACGAAATTATATTTCTACGTTGCTATATAGCTGATAAAATTAAATCGTCGTTTATGATCGTAGAAAAGGCGTGTGGCGAGATTTTTACTGTTGGCAAAGTCGTGATTGTGCAAGACGGCGTACTGCATCTTTTCCTTTTTTTAATGCACTACCCTGCAAGCGTATTCTGGAAAAAAAAAAATAAAGTTTATGATCATAGAAGACGGTCTGTCAGTTTTCTGTTACGCAAGTGGGTGGCAGCGCGCCCCCTTCTTTTGAGAGGAACCGCTGAAACAGCCGACAGCGGCGGAGAGGCGGTCGCCGTGCTGCCGACCCGCTGCGCTTGTGGTAGTGATTGCAGGAGTGTACGCGCGCCGCAGAGCGGTCGTACCGGTCGCTCTGGTCACAACGGACGCAGTCGTGGATAACGGGTTCGTTTCAGATGTCTGAACCAGCCTTTACACAGCTATTATAGGCGCACAGCAGATCTTCGTGACTGTACGCCGTAGCCGAAACCTCCGGCTGCTCCGGTGGGGACCTCGCGTCGGGCAGGAAACCGTCCGCCATGTTTGTAAGAGTAGCTGGGTTGCTTACTATTGGCTAGGAGCGAGAGCTGAAGCTCGTTTCTCATTGGCTGTTGATTCGTATGGTTGCATGCGGTTGCATGTGTGTGTACACGTCACGCACAGTTGTTGAAGTCGCAGCGGTTGCATTCGTTCGTAAGCATAGTGGTCGCTCCGAACGGAACTGTGTGAACGGGCCTTACTTCGCACTATTACAACAACGTAGCACACACACACACACACCAAAAAGAAGGATGCGGCAAAATAGGATTGGACAACATACTACTGGATTAAAACTGCTCAGCAACACAATATCGCGCGTCCAAATAGGACCCGACGAAATAGCAATGATGCGATTCTGCGTAGCGATGCGTAAACTGCGAGTGGGTATACGTTGTAATGAGAGCGCGGGTGATTTCAGATAAAGTGGCCGGTAGACATCGTTACTTTCATTTACATTTGTACGTCGGTGCCTGATGTCTAGAACATGGTTATCCACGATTCATTAATCATTCTTTTCTACGCAAAAGTTCCAAAAAACTCAAATACAATAATTAATTTCTCAGTCGATGAAAAGGCGCACTGCCGCATTTACCCTCACCGTCGTACGGGTCAATTCGGATGATGGAAGACTGGAGCGATAATATGAGGAAGAGTGTAGGAAGTATCAGAGAATAAGTATAAGAATAAGCAATGTATACCTCGTCTGTTTCTTTTCATTTGTATTATTTTTTTGTTTTCAAGATATGTCATATCTAGGTACTTAATTGTCACTATTTTATCGAATATTCTTATCATAAATTAAAACAACAGTATGTATAGCTCAACATATTTTGATAAGGTTATCGACATGTTGACGCGCAAACACAAAATAAACCGCGAACAGAAAACATACGTCACGCCGATTGGTGCAATTTGATTTCTTTTAAGGCGTGTTATCTGTTCTATTAAATTGACGAGCTCATTTTATATATCAAAATATATGTTACATAATACGAGTAACGGAGTATCGCGCAGAGTGGGCGAAATAGGGGCTTGCGCAGAGTCGACATCGCGAGCTGATTTGTCGATCCCACAAACGCACTCAGCACGAGGGCCTTAAAAATGCCTGCAAAGAAGGGCTACAAAAAGTTTTTTTATATATATATATATATATAAATACTTTAGAGAATGCTTAAAATGATACTATGTTTCTTCTCCGCTTTTTTTTTTTAATTGTGATACATATTTTTCATATTAAAACACTCGCTCTTGTCTGCGATTTTAAGATATTCATAATAAAATAGGTGTCGAGAGACCGTATCTGTTATCGTGTGCAAAACTGATTTTGTTTTTTTGTGAACAATAGTTTTTTAAGCGTTAATTTAGTTGTATTTTAAAATAGCTCGTGTGAAGGCTCGCAATAAAGTTTGTTTTCGAATAACAGCATAATTTTATCTAACCTAATTCAGGAGCAATTACTCCTCAGCTTTAAAACTAAATGTATGGAAAGTTGAGAGCAAAACTCACCTTTTCTTCACCTATCCGCGCGTCGAAATCACAGCATCCACTTCGATGACAAACAGCGAAACGAACAAACAATAAAAGACACCTCCGCCGTGTCCGCCGACGGGTCGAAACGGCGAGCAAATGGCGAACGAACTCAATCGGCCCCAGCACCGACCGGTCGCAGACGTCCGCGTAAACGACCGAGTAAAAATTACAAAAATAAAAATCTAAACTTCACGCGGCCTCGTCACAAACTCGCAGCTGAACGAGCGCCAACGAACCTCGTGGTGGTGGAGGGCTCAGAAACCGCAGGATCGAAGTCTCCCCGTGGAGCGCACAAAAGGCTCAAACCCCGGAGCCGCTCTTCCCTACTTCCCACCCCCCTCTCCCTCTTTCTCCCTCGTGACGTCACGTCGACCAGTGACAGACCGAGTCCCTCGGCAGCTCGCTCGTCGATTGGTCGCCGCCGTCGGCCGACTCTCGCCGGGCACCTCCTCTCGCGAGAGTTGACGGGAGCTTTACCCGCCGCGCTCCCGAACGAGGACCCTGGGGACACGCGTCAAAAAGACCCGCCTCTCTAGACTCGTTTCATTTTTTTCCTTTTTGTCGGCCGCGGTGTTTCGTTCCGGCCATTGCCGCTGGCTTTTTCGGCGCCTATGACTGACCTTGGGAAACAATCGCAGTCTCGGCATTTTCTCGGTAGGTAGGGCGAGCACGGCAGGGCGACCTGGGTGGGATGGCGCGCAGTAAACGCTTTTGTGTCGCCACGGGACGTGCTGTTTCCTGCGGTCGAGGGAAGACGCTACCGACACGGCGACGGCTCCGGGCAGTTCTTGCGGAAATTGCTTTTGGATGAAAGGGGCTTTCCTTTCCTCCTTTTGAAGAAGGGATAAGGGGGGGAGACATGTGTTTGGTGTTTGAGGTGTGTCGAGACGAATATCCCCGCTGCTCACTTATTAATCGCTTCTCTTCGGCGGCGCGTTTTACGCTCGCCGTGGGAAAAAATCTGGAAGGTTTTTTTTCAGAATCCTTTCCTGGTATTCTCGTAGTTGTTTCCTGCCGGTAACTACTCGCCTTTCCTCAGATACCGGCGAGCGAGCTGAACTTTCTTTCTTTTTTACTTATTTAGTCGTTTTCGGGTCTCGTTCTAATCAATGACAAATGGCACAAAATAAAGTTAGAAGATACCCTCTTTTTGGGGCGACTATCCAAAAGCCTGTGTCAGGTCGAAATAACTGCCTTATTCCATGCAGTATTTTTGTGAAGATGTAGCGAAAGTATATATATATATATATATGTGTGTGTGTGTGTGTGTGTGTGTGTGTGTGTGTGTGTGTGTGTGTGTGTGTGTGTAATATTCTGTGTAGATCAAACCATTTGTAGTCACTCTTTTCTACACCCAGATTATGTTAAGACAAAGCAAAACACAAAAAACTCACCAGCTTTTGTAATTAAAGCGCAACATATATAAAATAAGGTCTAACTGATTACAAGTAATCAACAGACCATATTCACAAATTCATCAAGCAACACTGGCGATCGCCATTTCTGGGGCATGAAGCGTGGGATTCGTTCCGAGTCAAAGCCGAACGCTGACGCAATACTCGTGTGCAATACAGGCTCAGCCACAACAATGGCAGACTCGAATAATTGGCGGAACAACTACTATACCCGTTTTCACCTCGAGAACCGTAGTTTTCCCATTAATGTGAAAAATTAAGACATATGTAGGTGAATTTTAGATTACATAAATGTTATCCTATCAAGACGTACGCGTTCCAAACACCAAAATCATCGCTTTTTCCTCCGACAACCAAACTTCGTATACCTCTACCTTGCGCCAGGTATGAACAATGCACCAAACTTTTTTTTTTTTTTTTTTTTTTTTTGGGGGGGGGGGGGGGGGGGTGAAAACAGGTATAGATGTTGCTCACTTTTGGAAAGGGTATATTACTTGCAACGAGTTACGGACGAACAAGGTCGCCCGTTCAACGCGACAAAAGCACGTATGGTTTCCAAGCTTTCCAAGAGTTCCCACCCCGTGCTTAGACATTTGGGTGGATGGACTCTGGGCAGCAAATATGCGACGAACGAGCGGCAAACTTTGTTCGGTGGCACGTTCGTTCTTCGCGCGCCGCAACAGGTGCACTGCTGCTGACGAGCGTACGCGGAGCGAATGCCCGCGGCGAACGCTCGTCGCTTGTTCGCCGCGGAGTCCAGTCTCTAGGAGCCGCTGTTTTGACGCATAAAAGGAAGCGGGGCCCAAGCGTAAAGCCGGGGATCACACTGCTTATATATATATATCATGCCAACGACAATCTGCGCACAGATTCGAACGCGAGTCACCGCGAGATCCGTGCTTCAAGTTCAATGAGTTCAAGAAAAAAAAAACAAAAAAAAAAAAACATGGTAGGCGACATTCGAACCACGGATATCGCGGTGACTCGTGTTTGCAGACTGTCCTTTGTATGATGTATAAGCAGTGTTACACCGGCTTTAGGCGTTCCACGAGATCTTGATTCATGGTCACCTCAGCGGTCAAAAAAGAGCCTCGTGCAGTTCACATGATTCGAAAGTGAAGGAATATGCTGGCTCACATTACATCGTCCTTAGCGCAAAAAAAAAAAAAAAAAATATATATATATATATATATATATATACACATTGTGGTGTGGGTCTTTTAGGCCCAAGGCAACGAAACCGGTCACCTCAGCGGTCAAAAAAGAGCCTCGTGCAGTTCACATGATTCGAAAGTGAAGGAATATGCTGGCTCACATTACATCGTCCTTAGCGCAAAAAAAAAAAAAAAAAAATATATATATATATATATATATATATATATATATTTATATATATACACACATTGTGGTGTGGGTCTATTATGCCCAAGGCAACGAAACCGGGAATATTAATAGAGTATGTCATCAACGATGACGCTGCTCATGAATCAGGTAGTAGGTATCCTACAAGTGTAAGCACGACATTGAGTGAACGGGAAAAAAAATCACGGCCTTACCAAGTCTCAACACTTTGGAATGCCACTTTGTCGTAATGTTCGTGAACATACGTAGATTTTTTTTCAATAAAAACATTGTGATGAGCTATATTTTATTTTTCTCAGCTGCTTTCACCCGAAGTTTCGTTCACACCCCTTGCGCTGAATCAAAGAAAAATTTTCACTTTTCCCAGGAGAGGCAGAGTAAAAAGCAACTGGGGTGTTGCTTGATAAGTTTCTGGCTCTCCTACAGCGGCAGAGAAAGAGCGTGCATATACACAATATTCAAAATAATATTAAAAGACACACACACATACACACAAGTACAAAGTAGTACGAAGGAGTAAACTAAAAACAAAAACAATCAATCAATATAAATTTCGGCTATTTGCAAATCGTAGAATGCTTGAATAACGTAACAGCGCACAACAAGAGAACACTCGCAAACTCACACACACCAAAAAATGCACACTCACTCAGCGCTGAGTACCCATAGGATCGTGCTTGGCAGATGCAGATAGCCAACCAAGTGACCAGCTGGATAGGGGCCACCGAGTGCAGATTAAACGGGCCCGATGTTTTAGAAATATAAGCTGATAAAACTGCTGACTGGTCACTTGGTTGGCTATCTGCATCTGCCAAGCACGATCCTATGGGTACTCAGCGCTGGGTGAGTGTGCATTTTTTGGTGTGTGTGAGTTTGCGAGTGTTTCTCTTGTTGTGCGCTGTTACGTTATTCGACATGAACTACCCACTCGCCCAGTCAGCAGTTTTATCAGTAGAATGCTTGCTCCCTTACAAATACTGGACGCCCATTTTTCCTGGCTTTGCTTAAGATATTTATATTCAATTTAGTTAAAGGATTTAAAAAACGGGGTGCAGTACATCTAAACATCTAATTACCATAGTTAGTTCTGGGGTGCGGTGCTAACCACGTGTCGTGACAAGTGTTATAATTTATAAAAAACTTCCCTAAGTTTTTTTTTTTATTTTTTACGCGTTTTTTGAAAGATTATGTTTGTAAGTGAATTGTTACTTCAGTGATGAGTGGACTGTTAAAACGTAACGAATTATTTTATAAGAAAAATTTCCTCGGCTACACCTTTCAAAAACAAAAGTTTCCGAGCCGAAAGAATTGCTAACTACGTGATGTCTCGTTAATATGAACGCCTCCGTTCCCCAAAAAATCGTCCAAAATGCGAGTTGTCCATATTAACGAGACAAAAAGGCATGTATTTTCCCAGTTTGTCCCCGAAACTGGTGTCCATATAGCGGGGTATTCATATTAACGGGGTCCATATTAACGAGACATGACTGTATTTAAAACTATTTCAAACATACTTTGGTATCGCCAAACTTTAAATATTGCGCTATTTTTTTTTTTTTAACAGTACCAATTTTACGATATTTTTGTTTGTAGAAGTTCAATTAACGAAGTCTAGGAGCTTCACTGCTCTCTTTAACGTAGTTCACGCGGTATCGTAGTGTCGCCGTGTAAACATGGGTGCACGATGCCCGTTAAATACCCCTGCTTTGCAGTCATACTTCAAAGTCTATATTGCTCTTCTAGAGCTTTGAACTAGAATAGCCAATTCTAATAGCATATCGACGTCTCGCAGAAAAAAAACAACAGATGTACCTGTTTGGGGACTTGACCCAGCTCCTCTCCCTGGTTATTGGTTATCTCTCTTTCGTTTTATCTTAACGCGTTTTTCGTTTCGTTTGAAAGTTCCTTCACTAACCGCGCTCCTCGTAAATGAATCTGCGCCCGCTGGTCCCTGTTAGTGTACCTAACGTCCTCCAGACGGTCCGCGGCGTGCCCTTTCGTTCACCCCAGAAGGCAACCTTCGCTGTTTTCTTCGGCCTCGGGAGTTATTTATGTCCCCAGAGAAACAACAAGTTCAGGATACCCCAGAGTTGCAAAAAGAGGAGACCATATAGACTGCTCGGGTGGTCTGTCCTTCGCATTTCGTTAACTGCCTTGCTCCCCTCCCAACGTTTTCATTGTAGTTATTCTTTTCCTCTTTCTTCTTGGACTTTGTAGGCTCCCTCTTTCTTCTGCGTGATGCGCGTCCTCTTCTGTGCCGACGCCGAAGCCTCGGTTACGAGCCTGTAGCTGTTGCGGCTTGCGTTGTCGACTCTCCCCCTCCCTCTCGTCCGGTCTCCCCGCGTAATTGGAGAAGGGAGCCACAGCTCCTTCGCACCACCGCTGTTTCTCTTTTCCGGAGTCTGTCTCGTTGTCTGTGGAGGCACACACCCAAGTGACGAACAAGAATGCGCTCGCGTGTTTCTTCACCCGCGATGCTCTGGTGTCAATTTACGTACACTTTGACCAGAGCGGAAAGTAGGGCGGAGGGATGGTAAAGACCGATGGTTTTGCCAGGTCCCGCTCTTAAACCCCCCCTCCCTGCTTCGGACCCTCGACTTCTGGCGACGGCTGTTGAAGGGCGCGTGTTTTCTCAAAACATCCTTCGGCAAAAAGAGAAAAAGAGAAAAATAATTACTTTGAACAGCACGTAGATATAAAGACGGGGTTTAGCAAACTGAAGAGCAGCTAATGTCACTCCACAAATTAATTTCGATAGTAGGTGTACATAGACGACGCCTTAAAGTTAAATCTTCTTGTGATTCCGTGCAGTCATGTCCCGGTGCAACAAATCTATTGGTAATTTACGTACCCCGGAAGGCAGCAGTGTCCGCGCACACACTGGAGCGCGATGTTGTGACACCCCACTTCCGTCGCAGTCGGTATTTCTTAAAAGGAAACTGACAGGGTATTTGTGCTTGCCAAGATTTTTATTTGTAAATGACATATGAGAGCCCAACTGCCCAGAACACAATTTGCAGCTCGAAATTCCTTTTCTCTTCGCCCGAAAACCGCCGATCGAGAACTGACTGGTTTGAGTCGCGCTCCCTCTCTTCTTAACGTAGCAGCTTGGGCGAGTTGATTGCACATTATTACACACTCCACAGCGCACTATAGCAAACAACACTCACTCCTTACACACGAAAATAAAGCAAAATTCAAACAAACCGCGCTGACTGACAACTCTTTTTATATAACTTTGTCTTCTTCAACCTCTAGCAACACCGAATTTTCCCAAATCACGCGCGCAAATCTCCTAGATGCCTAAAAATTTTTCTCTTTTTCTGTCAGGTGTAAAGAAGGTTTACTAATACAGTTGTTAGAATTCCTGGCGATATGTTCTGCTTCGATAATTTCTTGAGTTAATTGGTACTGTTCTTACCTAAAATGGTACAGGATGGCAGTTGAACGTCGCACCCGCAATCACGGCAGTGTATGCCTAGATGGCCTGAGTTGGCTCTGGTGCTGTTGGTTTTGTGTTCACGGAGCCTATCATTGATGCATCGTCCGGTCTGACCTATGTACACTTTCCCGCACGAAAGGAAGAGGCAATAACCCGCGAAAGGGGACGGGTTATTGCCTCTCTTCTCCCTGGTCACGTGCCGTTTTCTATAGCTTAGACACAACCACCAAATAAATTCAAAGTCTAGGGTCATAGAAGGCACACACTCAATATTAAAAATAGAAAATAAATAGGATACCCATTTTTTGTGGCTTCTAAAAAACCGCAAATACGTTGATTGGAGAAAAAAAGTTACACAGCCACGTGACTTCCGCCAACTCTCTGCTCCTCTCTATTTCTTCTTCCTCCCCAGTCACGTTTCGGTTTCAATTTTGAGCAGTGCCTTTTTTTTTTTTTACTTTATTAAAAATATGCTTGACGCTGTAGCAAAATATTGATTGGGTAGTCTTCTGACACCAAAATAAATTGCCTGGCAAAAAATTGAAGAAACATCGTAGGGGGTGTAAGTGTCCCTTAAAGGGGCGATGCAACGATTTTTGTATTTTGCGCAAATACCGCTTAGAACGGATCCCTGACGTGAATGACCTGTGAAATACCCGTTCGTTTTTCACCACACGCAATTGAAGTCGCAGAAAAAATAAAGCGTTCACCTCCTCAACTCGCAGCCAGAACAAGCGGCCACGTGATCTGGAGCCGATTATATGCCGCCAATGTTGATCATAGCCATGCGCTGGGGTTGGCAAGGCACAGGACACGCGCGGAGTTCCAGACATTCTTATGGTTCGGCTGTTGTCGTCATTGCAGCGATTGGACACGGGCCACTACCCGAATGCTTCTCGAGCTATCGATTATCACGAGCCCAAATCGAGTGTTCCACGCCATGCTCGGGTCCAATCTAAGAGCCGCATTCAAATATCGTCACTGGGCGGTACTGCTACCGCCCGCTACGTCATCAGGTTTTGCGAAGGAGAGATTGAATGAAAACACCCGGTTTTGCCCTCGAAATTACAGCGCAACAAAGAAATTTCTTGGTCAGTGGCGTTGCGTGCGAGTATCCTTGAGTCCCACTAGTGCCAGTAAGCTTGTGTAAAGTGAAAAACATTCCACTTGAATATCGTTGCACCGCCCCTTTAAAGGAACCTGGTGAACGAAGTCCAAGGACGAAGAGCTTAGGAACACAAAGAAGATCAGTCTCCAATGCTGATTTCCGGCTCGAGACACATCTTCGCGTTCTGTGTCAGGTTCCCACTGCTATAAAAGACTGCCCGGTCATAACGAGACACACACGGAGAAGCTTACAGAGGCCCTGAAAAATTAATATTCGTGCGCCAATGTTTGTTGATAAGCAAACCTCTCACTAGAACTCGGAAGTAATTTGTAAATGGAGTGGAAGTTAGGCAGTGTACATCCGTTCGCTTCACTTCACCATGACCATAGCAGGACGGGTTATTGCCACTTTAGGCGCTACTCTGTCCCTCTCCCCAGCATAGGCCTCAGTGGAGGCTCGTCAGGCCCGCGTCAGTGGGTCAGCATCTCGGTAAGACGAGAGAAGGTCGGCTATGGTGGCTCAATCTGGCGCCTGTTGTTAAGTAGTGGAACCACTGACCTGCACTGCAGACCACAGCACCCGGGCACTTACCATCCGCAAGCATGCCACGGCGCGAGACTTCTTCTTCATCAATACCATTGAAAGACTCGCGCCATCCTGAACAACTGGCTGCAGCCAAATTGCTGTCGCTACCACCTCCCGCTCTACCAATCAACCGGAGCGAAGACTGCGCAAGCCGTGACGTGCATCAACGGACCGCATATAAAAAGGGGAGCGCGGGACCAGGTGGGGCGCGCGACCAGAGGAACGCTCGGTCTGGTTGAGCCGAGAGCTACCATTCATCTTCTCATCGTTTTAATTATATCATCTAAAACTCTACCCTGGCTGCGTTCTCGTCCCTCCCTCCGGAACCTAACAACTGGTGGCAGCGGTGGGATCTTCTCGGCGGCACTTTTCCGGCCAGATCCAGACTTCAAGCTCCTGCTGAGGACATCGAGGCTGGGCAACAACCCAGAGGCTGCTAGCGCGGCTTGCCACACGACTGGTCCTGGCGTGTTCAGCCGAAGAGTCAGTTCCACGGACACAAGCGTCACAGGCAGTGGAGGTGCTTGGCCCAGGCTGAACTCTAGATCGCTGTGGAGATCGAGGTGGGCTGGGACGGACGGCGGTACATCGGTCAGCGGGGTGAGCGGAGGATTGAGCATTTTGGGCGCCAACGTCTCTTTGTGTGCGAATTAATGTTAGTTTTAAAACATACTACCAGTCAGGTTTCATGAGCATTCACAGGGCTATGTCCAACGGGCTTATCTAGGTTATTGTGGCGCCCTGGACTTTTTCGAGTCATTTGTAAGGGAAGCTCAGGTTTGTTGTAAAGGAAGGGTACCTTGATTCAGCAGCCTGTTTATTGCGGAACTCATTTCTTTTCCTATACGATTCCTTTGAGCAAAGTTTGCGCTCAATATTGTAAAAGGTTTCTGGGAAACGAAAGTGGTCGTGTTATATGGTAAACGCATTAACCACGAGGGTCAAATTTTTTTAAACACGAATTTCGTGTAGTTAGAAATCTGGTAATAACTTTGAGTTAGGTAACTATCCTCACACTGTCATGGATCTGCTGAACTAAGAAGGGAAGAGCTTTTGGAGCTGAGCAGAGCACTAGAAATTGATATTCCCAAAGCAGTCAGAAAAGCTCATCTAATCGCGGAAATAAAGAAAACGACCCCTGACGATGAAATCCAGGATGTCTGGAATAGCATTGTTGAGAAAAAAGAGAAGGAAGCGGCTCGACAGGCCGACGAGCAAGAACAACGAAGACAAAACGAAAGGCAGGCGGCTCGTGATGCCGCCGAGCAGGAAAGGCAGGCTGATCTTAAACGAGAGGAACTGGCTCTCCGAAGGCTAGAACTAGAGCGCGGAGCGGCTGGCTTTAACGTTACTGGCTATGGTGAAGGAGGGAATCCTTTAAGATGAGCAAATATATGCAACCATTTAAGGTAGATGATGACATTGGGCTATATCTAGTTAATTTCGAGAGAACGTGCGAGAGAATGTCGTTTCATCGCAACACGTGGCCGCAAAGACTATTGACATTACTTCCAGGGGAGGCGGCAGAAGTAATGGCTCGCCTCAGTACCAGTGAAGCTGCTAATTATGATGTAGTTAAGATTAGTTTGCTCCGCAAGTACCGCTTGTCTGCCGAGGCGTTTCGTTTAAAATTTAGAAATGCCACAAAGAAGCCCGGAGAGGCTTTCACGGAGTTTGAGTACTCTTTAAGAGTGAACTTAGAAGAATGGCTAAAGAGCGAAGGGGTGTTCGGGGACCACGATAAGGTGATTGAGCGGTTCTGTCTAGAGCAGTTTCTGCGAAGTATTCCGCCATTCGTTCGGAACTGGTTATTGGACCGCGAGAAACTGACCTCGGTTAGGAAAGCGGCAGAGTTAGCGGAAGAGTTCGTGACGCGCCGAGAACTCAGTCGCGAGGACAGATTTGTAACTGGTCGAAAAGACAACGAAGTTCAAAAATTATGGATATCGTAAATCCGCCTTTGACAAAGATCGACAAGGCGACCAAAGTTTAACCTCAAGAAAAGAGAAGGACGTAGATGGTGAAGGAGAGAACGTAAAAGATAAGAAAAGAGAGCCTTCGAAAAACGCAAGAAATAATTTGTTTCAATTGCCAAAAACCAGGGCACATTGCATCAATGTGCAGAAAAGAGAAGGTTGCATTCTCATACGTCGTTGACACGGACGAAAACCTGGAGTTGCTCAGACCTTACTTGTACGATTTAAAGGTGAATGGCAGGGAATTAAGGTACTGAGGGACAGTGCTGCTACCCTGGACGTAGTGCACCCGTCCATTCGTGAACCAGGCAGATTATACCGGTGAGTGCGCTTGGATAAAGCAAGTCGTCGAAGAGCAGAGTGTATGTCTGCCTATGGCCAAGGTTAAAATTCAAGGGGCGTTTGGCGAGCTGACCACAGAGGCAGCTGTCTCACGAAATCTACCAGCACAATATCCGTACCTGTTCTCCAACAAATCAGCGAAACTTCTAGCAGATCAAGGTATAGTATTTGGTGAAGTGACGTTCAAGCTCTGACAAGAGCGCAAGCTCGTAAGCTTTCGCGTCAGTTAACTTACGGTGAAACAGACGGGAAGACATAACGGCAATGCCTAGCGTTGGTGTAGCAGTGACTCGAATAAAGAAATCAATAGAGCAGAACCTGTAGACAGTAATGGCGACGAAGTGAACGAAGTAGAAGGTGACCGAGTCTCTTCGCAAAAAGACGAACAAGTTTTATTAGACGCTAATCGAAAAGAGGAGTCTTAACATCCAAGGCAGATAGTCTGGAAGTGCTATTGACCATAAACCGCGCAGAGCTAATTCGAGAACAGGAAACAGACGACTCGCTGAGCCATTGCCGGGACGCTGTTGCCCTGGGAGTCACTCGAAAGAAGATAGCCTTCTTAAAAAAGAATGGTATTTTGTATCGACGGTACAGTGATCGTAGCGGGGTCACATTAGAACAAGTCGTACTGCCGTATAAGTTCCGTGTAGACTTATTGGCTGTATGTCGGTAACACTTGGACAGGGCATTTAGTATCACTAAGACTAAAAAAGGCTTCTCCAGGACTACTACTGGCCAAATTGTTTAAGACGCTGAAAACTACGTAAGATCTTGTGATTTTTGCCAAAGAGTCGGCAAACCGAATGAGAGGTGGAAGGCTCCTTTGAAACTGGTTCCGATAATCACAGAACCATTTCGAAGGCTTGTCGTCGATATTGGTGGGCCATTACCTCCCCAAAAAGAGGGTTTAAATATGTTCTAACAATGCTCTGCCCAGCACAAAGTTTCCAGAGGCTGTTCCACTGATGGAGGTTCCTCAGCGGCAGTTGTGTGGATGCTTTGCTCTCCGTTTTTTTCGGGTAGTTTCCAAAAGAGCTTCAGACAGATCAAGGTAGTGTGTTCGTGAGCGCGTTTAACGACGACCTTTCTAGAGAAGCTAGGCATTAAGGTGATTCACAGCTCAGTGTACCACCCACAGACAAACGTGTAGAGAAGTGGCATTCTGTGTTCAAGCGAATGCTACGCGCTGCTTGTCTCGAGCATGCTGAAGACTGGGATAGCTGTTTGCC
>JABSTQ010002107.1:0-21707 GCA_013358835.2 Ixodes persulcatus | reverse complement strand
AACATCTACATAAACGATGTAGACATATTACCCTTAAAATGTAACATTTATGGACTTGCTGACAATGCAGCATTAGTTCTGGCAAATGAAAATGATGATACAGCAGTTCAAACTATACTGAATAACATCAATGAGGTAACCAACTCCTTTTCTAAAAGCTGTATTTTTGGCAACAACCAAAAAACGAAGCTGATCTGCTTTTTAACGCCGCAAAATATCTTAATCTTAAAAACATATTTTTGCATGCAAGTCAATACACTCAATGCTGCTATTCACAAATTCCATATGTCACGGAAACAAAATGTCTTGCTGGGTGATTTCAGAGAAGATCGACCAAAGGGTGGTTGGTCGACATTTTTAAATTAACTAATGTTTTTATATGCTATTCCCTAGTGTCTGATATAAACAAATTCAAACTTAGTTAAAAAATTTGGGGAGATGAAAAATCGCAAGGCATGAAGATGTGGGCAGTTGCATTAACGCGCACTGTTGGAGGGGGCAAGTTTGAAAGTTAATAACTAAAACGATAAAAAAGAAGAATTCTAATACTTTTTAGAAACAAACTATGGGTACAGCTTGCTTGGAATATATTGCAATTATATTTATTTCTATTGTATTTCGTTTTCCAAAAACTGCCATACATGCCTGCTCGAACGACAAGCGGCTAAATTTGGAGGCCCGTATGTCATGAAATAATTTAATAATTATTATGTACTTTTCAGGTAATATTCTACTTATATATGGCTATTGTTTAAAAATAAATAAGATATTTGAGTGATACCCTAGTAAGTATATATTTAGGCAAACATGGAGAAAAAATCAAACACCAAAATAATCTGATGCAAATTAAAAAAAAAAAAAAACTTCGATTTTTTTTTAATTTGGGTACCTGTCATACTCTATTTCGGCATTCATTTCTACTAAAAACATGCTGCATTATTTAATTGAAAAAGAAGACTACTCCCCAAAATAGGGTCCTTTTTCAAAGCCTACACTTAGCAGTGCCCTATACAAGAAGTGAATCTGAGTTCTAGGTTTATGAAACTAACACACATCTTTTATATAATTTTATTCAGATGAGGCCACTGATAACTAGAGTAATCGTTCACACAGTAAAAGTGAGGAGAAACTACTGTGTACAAAGAGCTATCACATTACGAACTAGTGATCCGAGAATAGATTTTGCAGCCGTCGGCAACTGGGAACTTTGTTTACTTTATTTTCAAACGACACTATATGCTCTCTATCTTCCCCTCTATCTCCATCTCTCTCTCTTATATATATTTCTGATTCATATATCGAATAAAAACATATTCAATCAATTCTTGAAGGTCACGATGATGGTGCATTAGTAGGCGGAGGTAGCAGTCGACACTCGTCGCTAGTTCTAGCAAAACGGCCGATACAACCTTTTTTCGCATTTAACCGCTCGCAGGCAAGGATGAGCGGGCTGGCATCAAACAGCAAACTATGGCCGCCAATGCCTGTTTACTGAACAGTCGTGCCTGTCGCCATCCCACTCGCTGGTGTCACGGGCGATAGTATCAGGCAAAAAGAGGCACACCAACAGACAGCAGAACCCACAAATACTTGAGCCCCGCTTAAATACACGCCACTACACATGTAAATATCGTAACGTTTTTTTTTCCAGAGGTATGCTTGAACTTTGTCAGGAAGCACGATGGCCCAGTTTTCAGCAAAGTCAAAAGGAAATGCAATGCTCTCGCGTTGCATGCACTGCTTTTCATTGTAGATTGCTTCATCTTTGGTTTGTCGGATATGGTTGTGAAATATCCAACTTTCAACCGTTACTTGAATGACTTTTAGGAAAGTCTCATGATTCAATTTTTTTTTTCACAAGGTCACCGAATTTCTATGTTGTAAGCACTATCTCTTCATCCTCTGGGATAAAGTTCCTCGAGTGTAAGAGACTGACCTTTGGGGCAGTGATCACAGTCTCCGTAAAGACACACACTTGTTAGAGGGTGGCACAGGAATGCTGAGTTAATTTCACCAGTGTTGAATGTTGAGGCTGTAACGTTTTCTAAGGCCCCAATACAAATGTAATAATTGGCGCAGCATACACAAACGTACGTTCGTGGTGTGGAATATATTTGACCTATCTAGGGCGCAAGGAATAAAGCTTCGTTAGCATAACGCCGGAATGAGGAGGCTTGTCTTTGTATACACCAAAGGCCTCTCCGATTCAGCGTGTCAGGAAGCGCTTAGGCACGAACGTTTTCTCCCCGTCGAGCATGACAGAGATCACGTCCTTCTGGTTGGGACCTTGGCGCGAGCAATGTAGCTTGTCCTTTGTGAAGTGCTCTAGGGCAGCAGACACGTTCTCAGGGCTCACTTTAACCCTCGTTACTTACCTAGAGCGTAAACAATGTCGCCATGTTAACCTTTCCTAGGTTAACGTGGCGACAGTGTTTACGCTCTACGTAAGGAAAGGCATGGCATGTGGTATGAGTCGGATCCTACACCAGGTGCAAGGTGAGCCCTGAGAACGTGTCTGCTGCCTTAGAGTTCTTCACGAAAAACAAGCTACATTGCTCGCGCCAAGGTCCCAACCAGAAGGACGTGATCTCTGTCATGCTCGACGGGGAGAAAACGTTCGTGCCAAAGCGCTTCCTGACAAGCTCAATCCGAGAGGCCTTTCGTGTGCACAAAGACAAGTATCCTGATTCCGGCGTTGGGCTAACGAAGTTTTATTCCTTGCACCCTTGATAAGTCAAATGTATTCCACACCAGGAAACGTGCGTTTGTGTGCGCTGCGCCAATTATTACATTTGTATTGGGGCTGTAGAAAACGTTACAGGCACAACATTCAACACTGGTGAAATGAACTCAGCATTTCTGTGCCACACTCTAACAAGTGTGTGTCTTTAAGGAGACTGTGATCCCTGCCCAAGAGGCCAGTCTCTTACACTCGAGGAACTTTATATTCCAGAGGATGAAGTGATTGTGCTTACAACATGGGAGTCCGGCGAGTTTGTGAAAAATATCATTGGATCCTGAGTCATTTTCTAAAAGTCGTTAAAGTAACCGTTGAAAGTTCGATATTTCACAACCATATCCGGCACACCCAAGATAGGGCAATCTACGATGAAAATCAGTGCATAAAACGCGGGAGCATTGTATTTCCTTTTGACTTTGCTGAAAACTGTACCATCGTGCTTCCTGACAAAGTTCAAGCATACCACTGAAAAAAAAGTGTATGATATTTACATGTGTAGTAACGGCAAGAAAATCTACAAACAGCTTTGCTATCATCAGTGAGGACCTGTGTGACAACGCCACTCACACGTGCTTGACTCCAGAAAAAGTGAAAGAGTGGGTTGAAGACAAGGTTGCGGTATACTCGTACGTGACGTACGTAAGTTACGGGGCCGCCAGTCATTTTAAGAATCGCTACCAACTTCACCAGTTTGCACAGAACGATTGTTCACAAGCCCAGTGGTAATTGTTTGCATCTCGACATGGGAAGTGCATGCGACGGAGTTGGCGGACTCGTAAAGCACCAGGCCAGGCTGAACAACCCGAGAGAACGTTCAATAAACGCCATTCAGATGCTCAGTACAATGGTGAGCTTTCTATTCGAGAAACTGGGTGCATCCTGTGTAGCTGGACGAAAATAAAATTGCTCGGTATCGTCAACAAAAAAAAAAAAAAGAAGAAGAGTGGCTGACGGTACACGCTTTTCCTGGCATCCAGTCTTGGCGCGCGTGGCGGCTGTGCAAGTCATCAACAGAAAGAACCTGTGACCCATACGTAGCACGGACAGTCGGATCTGTTTAGAAGAAACTTTATTAAATGGGTACTTCAAGCAAAGCCTAAGCGTAAAGTGCAGAATTTGATTCCTAAAGAAGTGCTCATTTTGAATGCAAGGACGTCTCATTTTTCACAGTTTTCTTCGCGGGGTATTCAGCCTACTGTTTTACTTGGTGATCGCTTATAATCTTCACATGATCACCATGTGAGAATCACGAAACGTTATCCTCCAGCAGGATAAAATATCTCGGCTTGCCACGATCCATTCGTACACCGAGAGTATCGAAGCTTTTACAGTCTGGCGTGGTGGCAGCCCTCACCAGAAATAGTTTGCCCCGGAAATACAGAACTAACCTAAGCACTTTTGGTATTCTATCTTAATTTGTTTTGCGCGGAAGTAAAGGTAAATTTTTAAATATAAAATATAACGGAAATAAATCTTTTCTCGAATCACTAGTCCCTAATATGATGCCTCTTTGTATGCTGTATGTAAAATGATGTATAAAGTTTCTCGTCACTGTTATTGTGTGACCGATTGCTCTAGTCAGTAACCTCATCTGAATAAAAATATATGAAAGATGTGTGTTAGTATTCTGAAACTGGAACTCAGAGTCGTTTCTCGTGTAGAGCACTGCTAAGTGTAGGCTTTGAAAAAAGGCCCTACTTTGAGGAGTTATGTCTTATTTTTGATTAAATAATTCAACACGTTTTAAATAGAAATGAATGCCGATAAAGAGTATGACAGGGTACTCAAATTAAAAAAAAAATCGAAGGTGTAGTTTGTTTTTTATTTGCATCGGAATGTTTCGTTGTTCGATGTTTCCCCATGTTTGCCTAAATATATCACGGCTATCGTATCTCTCAGACCTAATAATATTTTAAACAATAGCCATATATAAGTAGAATACTCTCTGAAAAGTGAAAGGTAATGATTAAAGTATCTCTCGAAATACAGGCGTCCAAATTTTGACTTTTGTTTGTTAGAGCAGGCATGTTTGGGAATTTTTAGAAAAAGAAATATAATTTAAACAAAAACCATTACTGTATATTACAAGCAAGCTATACCCATAGTTTGTTTTTTAAAAGTATTATTCTCCTAATTTTATCGTTTTAGTTATTAACTTTCAAACGTGCCCTCACTATCAGTGTGTGTTAATGCAACTGTCCACCTTTTCATGCCTTACAATTTCTCCTGTCCCCAATTTTTTTTTGGTCAAAGCTAAATGTGGATTTGTTTATACCAGACACTAGACAATGGCTTATAAAAACATTAGAGGATTTAAAAATGTCCATCTTTTGGTCGATATTATCTGAGATCACCCAGCTGAATACTTTGACAAGCACTTGTTGTGGAATTCACGTGTATGTTATCGAATTAAGTATCTACGAATAACAAAATCATACGCATTAGTTAATTCTGCGGATATAAGTTTAAGCCGAACAATTTAACAAGTGTTAGCAAAATAAAATAAATATTATGGAATTTCGAATAACGTAACAGCGCACAACAAGAGAAACACTCGCAAACTCAGACACACCAAAAAATACACACCCACTCGGCGCTGACTCACAACTTTTGGATTTGTATTGTCTTCTTCTTCTAAGCAACTAGACCCACCTCCTCTTTTTCTTTGTCCTAAGAAAGAGATGACGACCTCAAATGCAGATTTCAAAAATAAAAAATAAAAATAAAAAAAGAAAAATAAGAAAATTTGAGGTCGTCATCTCTTTCTTAGGACAAAGAAAAAGAGGAGGTGGGTCTAGTTGCTTAGAAGAACAAGAAAATACAAATCCAAGAGTTGTGAGTCAGCGCCGAGTGAGTGTGTATTTTTTGGTGTGTCTGAGTTTGCGAGTGTTTCTCTTGTTGTGCGCTGTTACGTTATTCGACATGAACTACCAACTCGCGCAGTCAGCAGTTTTATCAGATTATGGAATTTATGCAACCAGTAGTAGTAAAAGTTATAAAAGTGTGCACGATCAGCCCAAAAATCAATCAATATGACAATATGCGTTTCTGATATCGAGAACTCGTTTCCGATATCGAATGTTTTTACGATATTGAATATATCATAACTATTCGGATACCTAGCTAAAATGTTCTCTTCTAACCTATTTTCATATCAGCAAAATCTGTTTCTGATGAGTGAAAAAGATTCGATTTCCAATAATCAATGAATAAATAGATCATTTCTGATACTCGATCATCCGGCTGAAAGTCGAGCATCTGTCGGTAGAAAGAAACCCATCTAGTTGCCTATATTGGCTACGTCCTATTACGCGACAGCTGCGAATTGGCATATTCTCTCACAAACGATTCTGGCTCTGGTACCTCCACTGTTATCGAACCAGCGACCTCTAGTTCAGTAGTCCAACACAGTATCTCTGATGCAAGTGTGTCGGCTATGCTTAGACGTGTTAAATCGTACGAATTGCGGAGAGTCTGCCGCTCTATGACGCTATGGCAAATTCAGAGTATGGTGGCTGACACTTGTGCAATGTGGCGCTTGAATGAACTCGAGGGAACGTGTGGGGACACGCCGCAGGATGTCGCTATGTCTAGTTAAGAGTATATATCCCTAGACTCCTACAAGGCGTCGCCTCAGATTTATTCGTGTTAATGTGTGGGGACTTGCCTCTAGATGGCGCTATTTCCAGTACGGAATAGTTGGTGATATTCCGAGAAGGTGTCGCTTGGGATGTACTTTTGTGAGAGTCCGGTGGCTAATCGCGCCGGTAAGCTTCTATCTGCTGATATGTCCGCAAGTTGGTGTAAGCCCCAGGCAACGAAGTTTCTCTGTCAATCGTTTGATGAAAATGAAGCAGTCCAGATGTTTGCGAGCGGACGTCTGACTAGTTCAACCGGATAACACACACTCTGGATCGAGATAGGAGTCTGTGTTGGAGAGCGGAAGGCGAAAGACCTATTTTGACCGCACTGGAATTGCTCATCAATTTATTGCGTTCGTCAAGCTCCCTCCCTACGAAGTGGACCCAGTCCTGTTCAGATTAATGTCCCGCGTGTACAAGCACTACGAAGGAAAGGACAAGGAGTGGCCGACGCACTAGGTTCCTTTCGGATTCTTGTCAGGATGGGTAAGCAAGGTATTGTCCTGAGTGACCGAAGCGGAAAGGACGGGCATCGTGGAGTTCATGTCGGAGACGGTGCATACCATCAATTGGTCAATGCGGTGCAAGTATTACGCCGAACTAACCAACGTGCATCGGCTGCCCTCGGATGTTCTTCATACGGGCTGGATCATGTGGATAGTGTGGACTCGTGGAATTAATTTAGTAACACTATTTAATTGTCGGTCTTTGTCCTCGTGCCACCAAAGAGAGATGATTGGACGTCACTATTACTCCGGCAAGTCTGGTGTTGGGCGCGTTCTAGATGGGGCTTTAGATTGAGCGATCCGTTTTATGTGAACCTTTTATCAAAAGCCTCCTGGGACATATATAACTATAATTTTTCAGTAAATTTAAAGTACAGCTGTTGCAACATATCCCATTAAATTAAACGTGTGAGGTGGCCCTAGAGGAATTTCATTTTACATTTAGCATCAACAAAATGACACGGCCATCTAACCATACCTTTTTGGTCAGAGCGGAAGCTGGGAATATGGGACTTTGAAACAATTGAAGAATCCCAGCAAAACGAGACTTTTTTTCTTTGGCGAGAAGTGGGATGAGAAAAGTGTTTGCTCTCAAAGCGAGTTTCGATCGAAAATAAAGTTGTTACTAAAAAACCTCCCAGAGAAACAATGCTTTGCACGTGTCGTCTCACTTATCCAAAAAACCTCGGCTTTCAATTAAAAAATATATTTGGTATAGGTCAGCCAAAGAGCTCACAAGGTTCAAACATGTTATGACAGAAGAACGAATTGAGATGCTCAAGGGCTTTTACAAATCGGTGAACACCGATTGACGCGATAAAGAGGGCATGTTAATCTAAACTCAAAGTACCACCCTCAGAAATGCTGCTTCGTCATGACCGTTGTATATAACTCGTAGCGTTGCAGTTTCATTACAATGAAGTGATGAATCCGCGCTTGTCCCCCATGCTGAGATTTGGTGAAAAGACTGTGTATGCCTCCTTTACCGTGGCAGACCGTGGAGACATAATGTAAAAATAATTTAAAAATTACGTATTAGAATATCATCGAAGCTGACAAAGTTAGTGATGTTAAAGCCCCCCATTTTTGAGCCGCATCATTTGTGGTGACCAAGCAAAATCAGTTGATATCCTATTCTTTCAATGTATTCCAACATAAGAGGGTGATTGTAATGGAAGTCAACACCAATTGTGGGGAGCTCGTTGGTGAGAAACAAATTAAATTACACATATATTTAGATCGGGTCGCGTCGCAGCTACTCTGAATTTCGAAAAATTAATGTAATGTCTGGATTGTGTTGTGTGGACCATTTTCCCGATTGCGGAGATTAATTTACTCTCATTTTTGTGTCCGGATCATTCTTTCAAGTGGGGAGCCGTCTACTGTCTGACATCTATTAAAAAATATCGCCGGTGTTTACAAAGTGAATGGCTCCGTATCTTGCTCGAAAACTCCTGGCCAACGGCAGAGACATAGCAGGGCGTGTCCAGCAGGATTCCTCGCTGCGAAATCTCCTGAAGAAAGGAATCGGGGAGACGTACCGAAGAACTTGGGACGAGCTTCTGCAAAAGCTCTCTGGTGCAGGTAATAAAAAAGACGTCCAAAAAACCCTTTTCAGTCTGCCCACGAGAAAAGAGTCGGAAGCTTCGTCACTTTTTTGATACCTAGAAAATGTCGGGCAGATTTTTTACACTCCACGAACAATCCTGTTTGTGTAAAACCGAAAGAAACATAACTTTTTTTTTTGCTTCCGTATGCTTCGTTTGTTCTCGAAATATAGAAATATCTTATATCTTGTCGCCAGTATAGACTCCATGACCGTTTCTTTTTATTTCACGTTTCTTCTTTGGGTTTACACTTTTACGATTTGAAATCCAGCTTCCTTCACATTCAATCGAAAATCGTTCAACCCAATGGGTATCCTGCGAGCAGAGTTGCATCCGACGGGTCGGTTACGAACGATAGTGACTCCGGTTGAGGCCTTTGGAAGCTTCCGTTTTCAATACCTACGTGTTTATCCGAATCAAGCTCTGGTCATTCAGTAAGAAAACTATGCCTATTGATCTTATCTATATATCTTGCTGAACTCAAACCAGAGAAGCAGAGATCGCTCTGTTTCTGCGATGCTTCCACAAGATGCCAAGGGACTTGAAGCTCACTTTAAGCGTACCGAGGGATCTACCATTTGCGATCTCTTTTGTGCGATATTGAACAACGTACAGCAGCAAAAAAAGCGCATACTTAGCGGCATGGACGTTGATACCGTGCTGCAACAAAAAAGAAACGAATGTTTCAGACTCTTGGCTGCTTTGAAGATTCCACAAAAGCACCTTGTTCAGCTTACTCGCATCGTTCTGTACATTCCACTAGCCGAAGTGGCCCCGACGGTGCTTGCCGGAATCGAAAGGCGAATGCAATCCACTCCCGCTAGATACCTCTTACGTGGAGTGGAGATCATGTCCAAAACCGCTTCTTCCGGTGCGTCCCATATCGATCTTGTCTACATCTATCCTCATCGGGTTCCATCTAAGCTCAACCTCGCGTTTGTAAAGACTGAATAGTTTCAGGCAAGTCGCAAACACGATCACTTACATAAAACTCAAACACTTTAATTTGAAAACGGCCGTACTGGATGTCGGGATGTTTCAGCAGACGGAACATTTCGATTTTAATCCGGATATTTATATGAGGGCCTATATAAACTTCCTGCTTCGGCTCAAAGTAAAAGACGTTCCGTACTCCAAGGACGCCTGCACAATAGACCATTTTCTTCGTTAATACAGTCTGGCTTCCGACAGGAAAGAGCAGAGTTTATGTCCTATCCTCACAGTCAATGTGACACACACTCTGAGTTTGAAGCAAGACATAAATATAGTTGTAACGATCCTGTTCCTATCAGAAACACCCCATATTTTAAGAATTAACAAGGACAGGCGTGCCAATATCGCAAGGAGAAGAAATGGAAGAATACGATTTTTTTTCAATGTATGCAAGGAACAAATGTACGCGTTCCTCATTTCTGAGCACTTTTTCCTGCGAAGGGATTGGCTAGGCGAGACCAACCCATTTTCGTTGCGTTCTCAACATGGCACCAAAATTAACATCCGGCGAACACTGTGTCTTATTTTTTGGGTCACTAAAGGACAATTGGATTAGTTATTTTGACCGTTTTGAATGATTCCAATACATGAAGAATTTAACAAATTTATCGGACACATTCGCAGCATCTTTTACATTAAAAAGGTAATGCAAGGACTCATGTCAATGACCTGCGGAATTTGATGTCTATACGTCCACGCTCTCCTGTGTTCCGGTGGACCACTCTGCAAATGCACCACGACGTTCTAGGAAACCGATCATTGACAGAACAATTGTTCGACAAATTGGTAATGTCATCGCATATTGTGCAAAAACGAAAGAAAAAAAGATGGGTTCTCGCAAAATTCTGAAAAAAGATATATATTGGCAGAAAATGTGACCCCAGAAAACTGTAAATTAAAACTACGGAACTTTTTGTTCCCCTGAGTCTTGGGCTTCGAAAGCGAAGAAGATACGTCTGGTCATTTCTGCCGTTTTTACGAGTGACACCACTTGGGGTCTCCAAACTTTTAAATTATGATTTTCTTTAAAATTATAACTTATGTTATTGCTTTGAGACGAGACTTGGTATAAGAGGTTTAAAGTTTTCTAGAAGTGTGTTTTTGTTTTTATAAATAGAAAAGTTCTAGAATTTTTACCTTTGTCAAAGGTAGGCCAAGTTTCAATCGAACTAGTTTTGTACAATAATTTAAAGCATAAGAAACATATCACGTGAAAGCTTGTCTAATTCACTTGAAAAAACAAAAGTGTAATAATTTAGACTGAGGTATAGTTTATGTAAAAAAAGCTACACTGTATACCTGATAAGAAATGGCAAAATACAAATTTCAACGTCAGTTAAAAAAAACACATTTTTTTGCATTTTTTGTATAAAGCGTTTTATGTGTTCTGATAAAAAAAAATTCTTTAACACATATGATTTTTTCATATTAAGCGGTGCATTTGAAAATAAGACATTTTTACTTCCATTCTGAGATGAAAATATATAAGCCGTTGCCATATACCTCACGTACCATTCAGTAAAAATGAGGCATGAGTGGCATGTTATAATTCAAAAAGTGTTCATCCGCATGTCCAGTTTATCAATAGAACCTTAACTTTCACAATCGTTTTGATATATATTAATTAAAACGTTTTTCATCCAACAAGAATAACAATTAAGTTTCAGAAGCTTCTATGTCAGGCAATTATTTGAGGCAATAAAAAGAACACAAATAACGGGCGAATGCTTAACATGAGATTCCATTTTTAGTATTATAAGCTCACAATAACGTTTATGGTGATAAAAAAAAATTAACATTACTCTCGGGGATTCGCGTTTTTGTTACAAACCTGAAAGACCCGCCTAGATTTTTAGCCTTCACCTACGAGCCAAAAAAATTAATGTTTTTCAAAAGACGGAAAAAGCCCCTTTTTGTTCACTGCTTCACGGTATTGGGCGATGCATGCTGCTTCACTTGTGAGGAGTACAATTCCAAGTACTTTTGGGTTCACTACACGAGAAAAATTAGTAACCCTTACAATGGTTTCCACTTCAGGTGACCCAAGGTTGTGCAAAAAGGTTTTGTGCTTCAGGACACTTACCACGCCATTACACGCGCTTCTACCTTGTCCCGTAGTAAAAAAAAATCGATTTGGTCGCCTCTTGTCTTCTAACCATCTAGTAGAGCTTAAACCTATTTCTGAAATGACTTGCCCCCCCCCCCCCCCCCCGTCGAGATATAACAAGCTTTGTAAATATCGTAAAGTTTTCTTCACGGCACTTTTCAGATGTGCGTAGAGCGAAGAGTGTGTGTGCTGTATTATGCTCGACGTCGTTGATGACATCTCCCAAGCTGTAGATTTAGCGCTCCGTTGTAGCGACACAGGTGAAGATAGACTTGATTTGTTTCTTCCAATTGAAGAATCGTACCTCTCGAAAAAACGACGCTAGTGTTTTTCGCAAAATCAAAATGCAATACGATGGTTCAAGCCTTGAGATTGAATTTTTCTTATCTTATATTAAGCCGCTGAGCATGTCGGATGAATTAATGGTGGAAGTACATTGTTAAGCCCTCTCTGACTCATTGCAAATTACGCTATTTCCTATTTGTTTCTTTATCAGTTGATTAGATACCCACAAAGCTACTTCAATTTAATCGTATTCCTTCATTGGCAACAATTCAAGGGTTAAGCCATACAGTTTTGAACACACCTTGCAGGTCTGCGAAATGCACACCTTAGTTGGGTTAGTACATAGGGAATGTTTCTTAGTAACTGCAAGACTGAATTCTTGGTTACCCATGTTTAATATTGCTGCTAGACAAAGCGTATATGCTCCTTCTTTTGGTTTTTGTTAAATGTGTCTAAAAAACTGAGATTATATACTAGATATGTGGAGAACAGAGAACCTGCCAGCAAAGCAAAACGAAAGGGAAAGGCTCCCACTCTCGAAGGCGGCGGCACATGAACTTTAGCTTTGTTAGTGCCTCATTGTAATCACAGGTTGTTTATAGCTTACTCCTTTTTATCACGTGCATGGATCTTCATATGGTGGTCGTTTCTAACGTTCATAGTGACCCTGACAGTACTAAATGAACAATTGCAACAGCTATCTGAAAAGGTGATGCTACATTCTTAGAGTTAAAACAAGTGGTGCATGTCTATTTCCCTCTCAGGTCAAGGATTACCTTTTCGCTCCCACTTTCCATTTAAGAAAATAGCCAATGCAGCTTACGAGAAACTCAAAGCAACTGATACCTATACAAAATGCGAAATCCGGGTAAACGCGCACAAGGCAGAAAAGCACAAGCAAACACCGAATACACGCGATACTGTCAGAACTGATAGTTTCACCCTATTTCACTTTACGGGGTATGGAACGTACTTTTGGTTTCACAAACACAGAAGGGCCAAGAGTAAAGACGGAGATTGGGAGGTTTCAACAAGTGTGGCTTAGCCATTGTGTGAAGGAAGTTGTTTGAACACAGAAAAGATTCATGTACGCTTATTGGAGTACTTGGCGGTCCGCCGCTTTGAAATGTTTTCTCACAAGTGCTCTATTAATTAAATTCAATATTTAAAACGTCCTATACATGTTTGTAATCTCATACAACAACTCTTGTTACCTTATTTAAGACAGTTTCGATTTTTGTAGTGCATTAAGTAAGCAAACTGAACGTGCGGAAGGACCCCTCACAATATTATACTGTAAATACTTCCGATATGTAGGATTTGCCTAACAGTTGGTGGACCCGAGATCCGTAAATTACTATTATCATGTTACTTCAATAACTAATATTTAAGTGAAAAATCAAAATCAGAAAGATATGCGTCGTAGATTGAAGATACATATTAAAACATTTTAGAAAGATAAAAACTGTGCATTATGTGAAAGAGACGTTTATTTTGTACTTTTAACTTCTCTTCTCATGTTCACGGTGTTGATTTTTTATATAAACTACATTTAAAGTTGCAATATTATCATGTTTAAATAAGCTAGATACAAGCTTTCATTTAATATGTTTGTTATGCATTAAATAATTGTACGTCGAAAGCTAGTTCGATTAAACTTGGCCCATTATTCTCCACGGTGCAAGATTTAGGAAACTTTTTGTAAAGCAAACTAAGCAAACACACCCCTAGGAAACGTTGACTAATCTGTACGAAATATTGAAGCACAAAAAAGCTATAATTGTTTTGAAAAAGATAATCTAAATGTTGCAAAACTCCAAAATGTGTCTGTCGTGAAAACTGCGAAAATGGCAAGACATACCCAGACTTGTGCTTGTGACTCAAAAAATGCAATGGATTACAATTACAAATTACCGGGCCTCAAATGCAATAGATTACCGTTACAAATTACTTTCGCTGAAAAATAACGGATTGCTTAACTCGTTACGTTACAAATTACTTTCACGTTACTCTTTCCAGATACTTATCCAGAGAACAATGAAAGCAATTTTGATATTTTTCACGTATGTTCTGTAACACTAAATTAAAGTTATGATACGCCTCTATTCTGGTAGACCTCGTAAAAAATAAAATATATTATTTAAGAGAAAAAGTGTAGGTGCGCCTGTAAGCTGACAAGGGTCCGAAAGCTGCAACCACACCCGCCATCCCGCTAGCTTACGGCCCCACGAAATGATCCCTGGAATTGTGGAGACAAAGCTAGCGGTGCGCATGCTCATTATCAGAGTCTACCTCTCCTACGAGATTCGGAGCTAAGAAAGCGATCTACGAAAGCTCCGTTTTGACTCGGGTGTTTCGCCCTTTATTTACAAGAAAAGAAAAACTTGGTTTTAACGTTACAATGCATAGCCAATGCAGAATGCATGTGTCTCAGCTTACCTTGATGTGTTTACGTAGATTAGAGTGTTGTTCTTGCTGATGAGAGTGTGTGCTTTTCTGGCAAGCAAATTACGCACTAACATTCTAGGTTTCCGTTCTCCTTAATTTTCCGAAGGTTGAATATCTCATTAAGAGATGGCCATGGAGACGATGGACACTCTATGAGCGAAAACTCGACCAGAAAGAAAAAGTGGCGGTTACGGGTTATCGATCGTTTATCGGTTCTCACTTTCATGTCAATATTCGTTGAGGCTAGGGGAGGGGAGGGCATATAGAGTGAGAGAAGCCGTGGCCATCGGTTTCACAAAAAAATAGAGGAGCACAGCAATTTTACGCGTTCGCTGTCTCTCTCTGTCAGTACTTATATGGCCTAACTCCCCCCCCCCCCCCCTTTTATGTTGACAGTAGACAGTAAAATGAGTAGTGGACTCAACCACCATGCCAGGACAGGTAAACCAACAGAAGTATCGTCCGTACCCTCGAAGCCGATGCACTTAGCCTCGCGCCGGGCGCTTTTCAGCCGTGCACCCCTTACAAAAATCTGTAGTTAAATTCTTTTGAATTTCTGTTGAAAATTTTCTGGAATCGTATTGAATTTCTTTTTAAACTTTTTTGGTGTTTTTTAGACTTTATTTCGACTACTTATTTAACTCCTAGTTAAAATTGGCCGCTTAATTTTTTTAGAATTCTTTCTTACATACATTTTTTTAGAATTTCTAATTACATAAATTTTGTTGAATTCCTTCTGACGGAACCGCAGAATAACGTTTAAAAAAATACTCATTTTTTTAAAAATATACATTTATATATTAAATATGAAATAGTGTCCCTTTGGTACCTACACATCCCACAAATAAGCATTGGAAACAAACACAAACACCATAGAGCTTTCAAGACCTGAATTACAGTCCCGTTAACGGCTCCAGAGCCTTATATAGCCTACATATTGAATGTAATCATTTGGCCGGTGACCCCCTCAGCACTTACTAAGGTTCCAAGTGTCTGATCTCCTTCTCGAAAGTCTGTCAAATGGAAGACAGTGTTTCGAAGTTCGTGGACTCTATCTCTTACTAAAAAGCAATGATACAACTAATAATAATTCCGTGTAGTCGCTACAACCACAAACACACAAACGGCTCCTAGAACAAATGTTTTAGGTTCTCTGCATGGCACCACTCAGGACGAAGCAAGTCAAGGCGGTTGCTCCACTTTAAAATAGTTATTTTGCTTTACTTTACTTTTTGACTACTTGAATGGGGTCAATAAAGTCACCATAGTCACTTACAAAGTGGGAACGGCAGGGCGTGTTTTTCGAACGCCTGGCCTCCAGCACGCACCCCATGCCTTCCCTCGTGCTTTGACTGCGCGCTCGAGCTCGAGGGGCGCGAGACGTCGAAGCGTTGTCAATGGTAGAAGGCTCACGTTGGAAGCAAGGGAACTAAGCTCCACCCTGCGGCTCTCAACTTGTCAGAGATTATTGAGAAACTTAGTGACTTTTGACATTTAGTCAAGATGTACCATGTTCAATAAAAAGTCAACAGAAAGTCTGTAGAGTTTCTATTGACACTGGCTACAGAAAGTCAACTGAATATTTTCAACACGAAGTAAACAGAACGTCTGCGGTATTTCTGATGACACTTTCAACAGGAAGTCAGCAGAAAAAGATCAACGTAAGTTAATAGAAAGTCAACGGCTTTTGTTTTGACTCAGGCAGAAACAAATCATAAAAAAACATTTGAACACAAAATCAACAAACTTTCTGTTGACCAAGTCAACAGGAAGTCAAAGTCAAAAAGAAAGTAATCAAAGTGAGCAAGAAGTCAACACATTTTCAATAAGAAGTCAAAAAACATTTTTATAAGGGTTTGTAGAATCATATATCCATCGCCGTCATGCCGGACCCCGCACACAACCGCAGACCTTATACAATATTAAAAAACGTTTTTCTCTTTTTATAAAATAATATAAAAAATAAAAGTCAACAAGTTTTTTTTTTTAGAAAATAACATACAAGCAAAAAAAGTCGTAAGAACTTCTTTTTAATTTTTTAGAGTAAGTGTACAAAACAAAATCTATTGTTTTTCCTTTTAATTTTTTAGAGAATAACCTACAGAAAAACGTCATTACAACTTTTTAATTTTTTTATAAATAATTCTACAAACAAATTTTGTATTTTTTTCTTTTGAAAGTTTTTTGACAATAATCAAAACAAAGTACGTTTAAAAAGAAATTCAATAGGATCCCGGAAAGTCAATAAGAAGCCTACAAAAATGAAAAAGAATGTTGAGACCTGTTTTTGTAAGGGTGCCTCAAGAGCGTGCTAGAATGCAGTAGCGCACACCAAAGACAAAAATAATTCGACCCCGCCGCGCGATGCTACATCGCCTGTTACGTCAGTTGTGAACCCGCGAATTGAGGGGGTACGGACCCTCGTTTGATGTCTGTGCAGGAGACGAGAGACGTCGAAGAATTTCGAAAGGGTGAAGCAGAGTAAAAGAAAAAAAAAATCAACACGAAGAGCTTTCTCCTGCCCGGCATAAAAAGATAAACACGATGGAAGGCGACGGAGGGCCAACTCGGCGTTGTCTTAATTCATCTTTGTCTTTCGTATATTTGTACATGCCTTGCCTGTTTTCCTAGTGGTTCTAGTGACCGGTCATACAAAAATTCGAGATTTTTTCCGGCTATTATCCCCTTCATGATGTTTTTTTTTAACTTGCTAGTTGTTTGCTGCTGAATGTTCTGATCGTTTTGCTGCAGTATATTTATTATGCTCATATTTAAAAAAAAAAGTAACGAGTAATTAAAGTAATTCGCTACCAATATTTTGTAACAAAATTACATTAAAAATTGCTTCCGAAAAAAAGTAACGTGGAAGCTGCAAAATTACTTGACAAAGCAACTGATTACTTCCCATGTCTGGACATACCTTCTGCCTAGTCGAAGTAAAAAAAACTCAAATACAAAGCAATTTCTGCGGTTTTTATTTGCAGTTTTGATCCAGTAGCACATTTTCTGCCAACATATTTTTTTCATATGGTTGAGAAAACCACGAGACTGCGGGTAAACGACACGACACTAAAAAGTCTCTAACACAGCTGAAATTTTTATTTTCCGAAACTTGGTTATATAGGCACTTCGATACAAAAGAAAAAAGGGGGAGAGGGTGAGAATCCCAAAAAAATGCCAATTTTTCCACCAACGAATCCTCTGACAAAACAAGAAGGACAATGGACTCTGCCTCATGCACTTCTCTTATCTTTGACCCCTCGCTTCCCGACCACCAAACACACCGGTACCCCCAAGCCCAGTAACACACATACAAAAAGAAAAGAACGACCCAACGTCCCCTCTACCCGGAAACCTACAGACATAAACCTTGAAGGTCAGAACTTTTCACAGCCTAAGAAACCGCCGAAGTTCGTTGTCCAAACAAAACGACGGCTTATTAACTGCGTTCCCGTGACCTAATATTGTTAATGACTCTTTTATCAATCGCTTATGGTAATCTTTTTCCCGCAACTCTACTGAAGTTAAATGCCACAACGGTACACAGTTCCTACATTCGATCAGATGTTTTGACACTTCGGAGTACGGGTCTTTTTTCTTTATACAACGTTTGTGTTCGGTCAACCGCTCATTTATACATCGTTTAGTTTCACCAATATAACAAAGGCCACAATCAAAGGATATCTTGTAAATGACACCCGACGAACATTCCACATCCTTTTCTCTGTGTTTTATCGCACAACCTTTAACAGTCGAGGCAAAAGGAGTCAAACGGCTCAGTCTATAATCTGTAGAAAAGGCAGTGCCTTTTCTACAGATTATAGAGAGAACTTTTATGGAAATATGGAAGGACTACTCGCTTTGAAGGTCTAGGATTTTTCTGAATTGACTTCTTTGGAAATATCATATGCACCAACTGCCTTACAATATGTTCCTGAGTATATCCAGCAACCTCGAACCGTTCTGTGAGACGACGAAGAGAAGAGCCAATAAAATGTGAGCATGACTTCTGTAGTGCTGAATCGACGAGATTTCGAATTATCCCAGTTTGTCATCTTTAGAATGGCAGCTATTGAAAGGAAGAAGAGGTTTTGCGTGGAACTTTCCGTACTCCCAACAAAGGCTGGAACTAGTCCTAAGTTGAAGATCGAGATATTGCAAACGGTCGTCATTTGGTCTCTCAAGCGAAAACTTTAATTCGGGTGCTCCTTCGAACACTACCTTCTCCAAAGAATCCGCTAAGGAACCATCTGTAGAACATACCAAAATATCGTCTACGTACCTCCTCACCAGAATTTCCTTAGAGGACCTATGTCTAAAGGACTCTAGAAGACGCAGATCAAGGTCGCTTAGATAAATATCAGAAAGAGCTGGGGCTACCGCCAATCCAATACACACACCTTGATGCTGGATGTATCTTTGACCGTTATGGTGCACCACCGTAGAACCTAGGTATACCTCTAAAATCCTCAGAACATCCTGGACAGATATCCCCGACTGCGACTGGAAACTGACTAAATGTTCTTCCAAAAAGCTGCTTACCCTAGCCAACAAAGTCTTAGGTTCTAAAGAATAGTACAGATCTTTTATGTCAAGTGAAAAGATCCTGCACCTCTTTCCATGGAAAGGTTGCAAGTCAGCTACTAAATCACCAGAACACCGCAGCGACAACGGGGATCTTGTATCCAAGATCGTGAGAGTCTTCTGAAGAAATGAGGACACTATTTTCTGCCATGTGCCATTCTCGTTTATGACAACTCTGAGAGGGAGATCCACCTTGTGGTCCTTAAGGAAAAATTTTTCCTTAAGGACCACAAGGTGAATCTTCCTCTCGTGGCCAATGTTTCATTGCAACTTTAATTGTAGTGAACAGTTATAGGGTAGATTACAAACATAGGGCAGTTTGGTTCTGTACGAAACTACAACACACAAAACAGCACTTTATTACAGTATGTTGAGGTACACATCGCGACACTGTTAGCGCGAACACGACATTGGCGCATTTTCGCATTTTACTTTTGAATAGTATTAGCGAGCATGAAATTTTATCGCTTATATGATAGAGCTAAATGAGCTCTTTCCGTAGCAATAATAACTTGGATGACATCCCTTTGTTTCAAAGAGAAAATCTGGAAAAACCGGCGATCGCTTGTTCGCGCTAACAGTGTCGCGCTCTGTACCTGTGAACAAATCCCAGGGTTTCATGGTGCCTCCTTGAGATACCTCATGTTGAACATGAAATATGTGCACCAAGGAGTGAGCAAACAGTGGCTTCCAATTAGCCCCAAGCACCAGCGACATGTCGACAAGGAGTGCAATGTGTAGAAGGTCGTCTAGAAATGTACAGCCACGATGAAGAAGCAAGATAATAACGATATCAAAATAAGATCATATCAAAAAGGCTTTGTTGTAGTGAGACAATTACAATCTAGGCACAGTAAGGAGTCACAACCGACGTACAGCCGCGATTCCCTTTGCGTTGATTGAGGTGAAACATGGCCGACAAAAAAATAAGAAAAGGAGGTTTTTTTTACACTATTTGTTTTGCGCAGCCGATAGCAGGGCAATTGGGCGGCGTCACAAAAATTTGACTCACTCACTAGCGTTTCTCAACTCCGTTCGGCGTCAGACGCCACCACAGATCAGTGGTCGGCACTTATGGTCAACCCGGGTGGAAAAAAGTACAAGCTCAGAGCCCAGCGTCGATCGCGACTTTCGTACAGAGCAGCGGCCGGTAACACTTTAGCGACTCGTCAGCTTCAAACAACGCCCCTTCAAACGAGCCCGCGAATCCAATGCGTCGAACGGTAAGGCGGCAAGCACACCGCAAGCAAAGGGGCTGCAGGCTGAATATCCGAAAGAGACGCGGCGCTGATTTCTACGTCTATTTCGCACATGAGATAAGATAGCGAAGCTAGCCGCGTGTAAACACTGACTGGCGTTACATTAGAGTACACGCTGTCGAAATGATGCCTGCAACAGAGCACAGCTAGAGGCATTCAACAGGGGACACGTGCGTTCAAATAAGCTGCGATTTCAAAACCATGTCTCATCTCTGTCCTTCGGTGTTTACTTTGATCCGTGTATACCAAAGCACTCAATGCTGCAAGTAATAAAGTCGTGTATACGTACTTACCTTTTGAAGCTACTGAAAGTGCGTTGGTTTCGCTAGGAGCCCACGAGCAAAGAGCCCCACGAACTGTCATCGTCCGGTCTCGCCGGGTCGCACGACGAGGGCGCCCGCTGCGCAGTTGGCGCCGTTGGCGCAGTGCGCACAGTGCGCATGCTCGGCGGCTCGGCCAGGCTCGGCTGGGCTAGGCGGCTCGCTCGGCCGCTCGGCTGGCTCGGCTCGCTGGGCTCGAACTGCTCGAACTGCCTCTGAAGCTCGAGCGGCCGCGCGCGCGGGTTGACGATGGAAACTTATGTTCTCATAAAACGAGGCTGTAACGCATCGTTTGATGGCACAAATACACACATTTTTCACGTCGTTTTTTACAGTTTGTGATTCTCGCGAAACAGGCGACGAAGCGTGGTGGGTGAAATGTGCTCGCATGTTGTCATGGATTTTGTGTACGACGTAGAATTACCCAGAAAGGTGGGTCAATATCGATAAATGTGCGCGTAAGAAGCAACTACATGCACGTGACCTGTCAAACCTATTCACCCTCATTTTTTATTCTGCGAACCGACATTGTCGCGTATCGCGTTCGATTTGGGTCCCAACACCGGTAACCTTGAATTGTATATCGTGTTCGATGTTGTATATTCCACCGTCGGTAACTTCGTATTGATATCGTATTCGATGCTGTGTCCTAACACCGATAGTTTTTTGTTGTATTGCGATGTTGTGTTGCAACATCGAATTGTATCGCGGTACGTTGGGTTTATCGTTTGGCGATCAACTTTGGTTTCATTACAACAACTGCAATAAACATTTTTTGGAAAATGATCACTCCAATAAGCACGTCGTTATTGGGCTTTTTCCTTGACAAGTAGGTCGCGGGTGTTCCAGCTAGTTATTCTGGATGGTTTGGTGGTTGTCTAGCATTTCAAACGCGCCAGGCTGTGTGTACTGTGTGCCGTACCAAAAGCTGTACATACTTGCAATGTCGATCAATGTTAATGTTTCGCAATGCAGAACGTTTGTGTTATGTGTGTATCGACACCCAATATCTTTCTCTCGCGTATTGCCGTCTGGTAACTCGTGCTGTTTTACGATAGAATAGACTACTTCCATAAACCCCTGCATGCAACACGGCGCGCGTTGCACTCTAGGAACTAGTTGGGCAGGGAGGAGAGTGGCATGGTTTCGGTTTCGATCGACACGTCGACAAGAAATTATACACAGAGCGTGGACTATAAATGGCTGTTATCTCATTT